>JAJMGK010000041.1:0-96567 GCA_030575035.1 Suhomyces vadensis
GAATCGAACCGGGGGCCCAACGATGGCAACGTTGGATTTTACCACTAAACCATTTGCGCTTTTCGTATACATTGTTTTGGCTGCCTAACTGCATAATCCAAGCAAGAAAACAAATCCAAAAAGCTGAACGGAGGCTCACTATTTATCAAACGAGTTGAAGATTAAATATTGCCTTTACTAGATTCTCTGGTCAATTTACTCATCGAAATTTGTGCACTAATTTATCTATTTAGCCACATCAAAAATACGTCTCTAATAATATTATGTAATGCAAGTGCAAATACGATGGAAGAAAAAATAAGAAATAAGAGATGCTTTAAAGCGTTTCGAAATTGCGATTTACGTTACCCCACGAAATATAGGAAATGTTACGATATTAAAGAAGTTAAAAATAAATGCGCAAACCCGGAATCGAACCGGGGGCCCAACGATGGCAACGTTGGATTTTACCACTAAACCATTTGCGCTTGTGTTGTGATTATCGTTAACACTTAATAAATACCAGAATTGATTTGTGAATTCAGGTCACGTGATATTATAAAGATCAAACCTCGAAGGTTTCATTGAAAGCTTAGGGCCAGAACAACCACACAAATATATACTCTTTAAATATTAATAACATTTAATGATCTACAGTAATTAGTTCCCCAAATGTGAGCTATATCAATCTCTTTCCGAATCGGGTTACAACTTAAATTTGTTGGTACGAACGAAGTAAATGGATTATAATGGAAAATCAAAATGTTGCAAAATATTCTTTGATTCAGTGAAATGCATTAACATTGAAAAAGCAGTTCTGAAACTCCTCTATCTTTTGAAAGCCCCTAAGGAAGTATTTACTCCATCTGAGAAGGAAGATACTTGATGGTTTATAAGAATGTGGGAATTTTCTTTAACACTTGAAGTTATATCGAACATTACTTCAATTAACTTTTCTACAAAGAAAGCGCAATTTTCAAGAAATATTTGATTGATTAATATTTAAAACTTTCTACAACTATTTCAAAATTAATCAAAAATTTAAAACCTTTTAACAGAGCCTGCCTAAGAAGCGAATTGTACATATGCGTACATGCCGAAGCTACTAGGATGGAATCAACTAGTTTAATGTTTTGGAGAATTTAAAAAAAGAAATGCGCAAACCCGGAATCGAACCGGGGGCCCAACGATGGCAACGTTGGATTTTACCACTAAACCATTTGCGCTATTCGGATAAGAGATTGTTAGGCATAAGAATTAGACCCTAACCACCCTGCACGAAATACAGCACACTGACGTGATTATATAGAATGACTTAAGAGTGAGGAAAACTTTCGAATTCGCGAACCAAGACACCTGGATGTACTCAATAATACCCAATCAGGGAACCAAAGACCTTGGACGTACCAAAGAATTAAATTCAGATACTATAATAGAGTTCAATTGTATACAGGAGCATTATAACCCCTTTAAGACAAAGAAGTAAATTATCTCTAACAGGGATTTAATATTCTCCTTGTCATTTCTGGGCCTTGTCATAGGAAGTATATAAATATTCCAGGGTGGCTGAACATTCTAGATAGTAACTTTTTAGATTTGGTTTGGTTTTGAGTTAGGAGAGAGTGAAATACGATTGAATATATACATATATATTGCCGAGATTGTTATTTAGTGTGTAGGACATATAGGAAGAACTAACACGGGACATTGAATGTACAACGAGGTATGGAGAGATCTAAGTGTTTCGGAGTTTCCATTAGAGATTAGGTAAGTGTTATCAGTCACGAGAAATAGAGGTACTTCTACAACAGAACGATTGTTGCGTGAAAGTGCCAACCTATTCCATTATGTACAGGATGTTATCAAGTACATTACCACACGAGATATCTTACGGTTGCAAAATTTAGGATAATGTTTAGCATTTCCTTAAGCCAGCACACGAGGAGTAAGATCTTCCATGTGTTGAGGTCAATCGAGAGACTAGTTCAAGGGAGCTTCTCCTCCACGGGGAAACTATATGACGGGCGATACGATAATGCTTCGTATAAAGCATGACACTTTAGACTACGAGAATATATTATACTTTTGTATAGCGTTCACGTACAAGTAAGTGTATTGCATGACTGAAAGCAGTATAGACGATCAGGTGATCTAGGATCACAATAAGAGGCCAGAAATTATATATCAGCGTCGCTTCTGATTTTGATAGTGCAGCTGTGGAATAAAATATTATTTTATACGACGTATCATTTTCGCATTTTAAATATATGGCTGTATACAAGTGTAAATTTGAAAAATAGACTACGTACTCAATAGCTGAGTTTATTTGAAGAGTTATACCCTCACGCTCTATGATCGAGCTTTCTGCATTGAAGCAAAAAGAAGAAAGCTAAGATAAAAAAATGCGCAAACCCGGAATCGAACCGGGGGCCCAACGATGGCAACGTTGGATTTTACCACTAAACCATTTGCGCTATTTGATGTATGATATAAACAAAGTGTGGGTTTTGTTGTCAACTGAATAGCATGAATCTTTGAGTAAATCATGGAGCTTGTGAAGTTTGCAGCAAGATAGCTTTTGAACTTGCTTCGAAAATACAGGCGAGACATGCCACCTAAAGTAGACTGATTTCTTCAGCTTAAAAATCCTAAGAATTAGCCATACCTGGATATCTCGTAGCCACCTGATCTCTTGTACTAATGTATTTTTTAATATTAGTGCTACTAATAAAAAAAGTTATATAACACTCTTACATACATGTAGAATAGCTCATAAAAGAACAGTATAATTAGGAGTATTCCCTTCCTCCTCCCCTACATTTCCAACAATCTTACTTTCATTAAAATAATTTCTCCAGGAGGAAATTTTCTCTTGAACTCATCTTAGCCATCAAGCCATCACATTGCTACTCTTTGGTAGACTTACGAAAGAGAAACCTTAAGCCAAGTAAAATGGAATTTTATATAGCAATATAGCATTAATTGCGACACATCTAATCATGCCAAATTTGTTAGAAAGTACTAGTCTATTAATAATCTATGTGTTAAAGGAGACTAACGCTTGGTCAAAATCTTGAATTATGTCTTCAATATTCTCAACTCCTACGCTTACTCTCAATAGAGTTGGACTAACTCGAGGGTCACTCATGGCTCTCCATTCAATTAAACTTTCGACACCGCCCAAAGATGTTGCATGGTGAAAATAATTCAATCTAGATGGAAGTGTCTTAGCGGATAATTCGTCCTTAAGAGTGATGGTAAAAACTGGAGCATGTCCTCTAGGCAATTGCTTCTTAAGATACTCATCATTTTGTAATGAGCCGTGTTGAATTCCAGATAAAACTGGGAATCGACTCTGGTTGTCAACTAAATACTTCACGAGCCTAGTGGCACTATCAGATTGCTTCAACACCCTAAGTTCCATGGTCCTCAAACTTCGGAGCAAGAGAGAACTTTCTAAACTAGGAATAATTGTGCCCAAATGGAGTCTATCAAGCGCAAGTTGGTCTCTTATATCTTTGGACTTTGTAATCAATAAGCCAGCTAACAAATCACTATGCCCCCCAAAGAATTTGGTAGCTGAATGCAACACCATATCAGCTCCAAATTCAAAAGGATCCTGTAAAGGAGGTGGAGCAAACGTTGAGTCAACTAATAAAAATGCCCCTCTTGCATGAACAGCATCTGCAATTTCCTGAATATTGTAGCACGTACCATTTGGGTTTACAGGGGTCTCCAAAAGAGCCAAGTCACCTTTATTAAGTTGGCCGAACCCGTCGCTAATTTTAATTTGCTTAAGTCCATTATTTCTCGTGAAAATGTTAGCTATTCCAACGTTTCCACTGTAAACTTCTCCAATGGCCAACACTTTAGGATTAAAGTGAGTCAATGCAGCAAAAAATGCACTGAGACCCGAAGAATATGCTAAAGCATATCCTCCAGTAATTGCCTGAACACTTGTTTCAACCTGTTCTGAATTTGGGTGAGACAATCTTGAATAATAATAATTGCCTTCACCAACGATTTTTACGTCAGGTATGTCAGCAAACTTGACAAGCTTGCTTGGATCATCATTATACTTGTAGGTAGTCGTGATATTAATGGGGCTGATCACGTCAGGTACACGCGAAAGACCATCAGCTGCATGGATAAGATTGGTAGATAATCCCGCCATGATATCTATCGTCTCGATCTGTAATCTACTGTAGCACTAAATGACTTATGGCTACCTACAGGTGAACGCTTATGTACTTCGAAAAACTGCACGTGTTATAGTGTTATAAGAAGTGTGGGATGGTGACTCAATTCTTCTTAACGAAATAGGATAGTTATGCGATTGACCAAGCTACAACTAGCCGCGACTCAAGATTTGTCTGTAGGTGTACAAACTGGTGTCAGGTGTACTAACAAGTGCCATTTTGGCTCTCAACAATTATTATCAGTCACGTTCTTTTATCTATCGAAATAGGCAATCACCGGATAGCGATAAGACAGTTTGAAGACGTCATTGGTAATGTTTTGCAGGACAGGCGCTACGAAAAGAAACGTAATTCTATGAAGATTGTCAGACACTTCGATGTCTTAGGACGCCAAATGCTCATGTTGAAGTACAACTTGCGCCTTGCAGATCATACAGGGCATGGACTTGTCAATCAAGACATTCACAAATGACTCCCATCGACATGCACAGTAATTGCAATAAATACAAAGCCAACTTGCCCATCGATAACGTCAGTACTAAGCTTTTGAATGAACAGATTAACTACAGATTCGAGATATTCAGTCCAATATAGACCAATTGTCACCTACTTCAGTTGCACTACTTATGAAGTTACAACTCGGTCGACGAATCAACATAGTTAACTATAGTCATGTTTAAACCGAAGTCTAAATATAACTTGTCAGACAGCCACTTGTACCCACCCAAAACCTTTCCTTCCGAAAAAGTATAAAGTCAAGGGTCAAGATCATCGCTC
This sequence comes from Suhomyces vadensis, assembly GCA_030575035.1. Lineage (NCBI taxonomy): Eukaryota > Fungi > Ascomycota > Pichiomycetes > Serinales > Debaryomycetaceae > Suhomyces > Suhomyces vadensis. The sequence continues at coordinate 4,956 of JAJMGK010000041.1, forward strand.
CTTTAAAGACGATTAACATAGTCAAAAGTCTAAACAAAGGCAAATAAATAGATGACCAGATTGCTGAGAATCACGGACAAGCTAAACATATTCTCACTTTGAGGGTACAAGGGTATCTTACTCATCAACCAAGTTGGATTCAGTGGCTCTTTTGAAGAGTCAAAGAGGGACGTGACCTATAGAAATGATCCTATGAAGTACGTCGACATAGAAAAAAATTCAAACCTAAACCGACTGGGGCTGGCTCAGTATTTATACTTTTTGCAGCCCGATGGCTAATTTGTTTGTGCGGGTAACACTTTTCCAGTGCTAGAAGAGGCACAAGTTAACCCTATTGCGACCGGTTAAGTGCACCACAGCCTAGGCAACTCCCGGGTTTGTATCGCAAGTACTTTCAGTGTAGACGTAGTCACAAGATTGAGTCACCACTCCACCACTCCATTCGGAATAATATGCCTAATTGCGACTGTATCATGTTTAACCGCAATTGTTGCCACATTAAACCTAACGTCATTTAACTGGTAAATCCTCCCGGAATATGCAGGACGATACTCCTGTTTGTAGACAGTGGCTTGCGTTCCGTTCGTTTATCAGCAGTTCCGTTGTTCATTCAAGATAACATTCATTCAGTTACAGTCAGATGAAATTAACCAGTATACTCTTATTGGCCGCGGCTGCCAATTCTTTCCCCTTAGGATTCTCTTTTCCAAGTGAATGGAATATTCCAACTAGGGCCAATCCATTCGTTTCAAGTTCGTTTGAAGGCAAAAGATTAATCAAATTGAGCAATGATAACTACGAAGTAGTATCCGAAGAAGACAAATTAAATCTTAAAAGACAAAATGTCAATTTCATTGATGTTACCAATCACTTAAGTATCGCAGATGCCATTTCTCAAGGTATGGTTGGTCCCTCCTCCGCCAATACTTGGTACAATAAGTTAGTTGGAACCAAGCAGCTTAAAAGTATTAAAAGTATTCCTAACTACAAATATCCTAAAAACGTTTCTCATAAAGATAATGTGTTTGCTCTCTTTGAAAAGATCAGCATTGCCAACGTGAAGGACAATTTGGCTACTTTCACTTCCTTCTACACCAGATATTACAAGTCAGAAAGTGGTTTGGAAAGTGCCAACTGGCTATTTGGCAAAATCAGTGAGATAATTGAACCTGTAGACGATAAAGTATCCATTTCAAAGGTTCAACACCAGGGCTGGGACCAGTACAGTATTATCGTATCAATTCCTGGTACTGTTACCGACAAAGTTGTGCTTGGAGCCCATCAAGATTCAACTAACTTGCTTCTTCCAAATGTTTTAAAGGCTCCAGGTGCAGATGATGACGGTTCAGGAACAGTTACAGTATTGGAAACTCTTAGAATCATCATAGACGAATATGCCTCAAGTTCGTTCAAACCTTACAATACTTTAGAGTTCCATTTCTATTCTGCCGAAGAGGGTGGACTTTTAGGTTCATATGATGTTTTTTCTAGATATGAAGCTAACAATGAAACTGTTGTTGCCATGTTGCAACAAGACATGACTGGTTCAACTGAAAAGTCCATTGCCAACGGTGAAGAACCACACTTTGGGTTGATCACTGATAATGTTTCTCCAAATCTAGTGGAGTTCTTGAAGCTTATCGTTGACAATTACAATGATATTACTTATCATGAGACAAGTTGTGGATACGCTTGTTCTGACCACGCTTCTGCCCTTGAACATGGATTTCCTTCAGCATTCTTGATAGAAAGTGAAATGAAGTACACTTCCTCTTACATCCATTCTGTATTAGATACAATTGATAGAATTGATTTTGATCATGTTCATGAACATGTCAAGTTGTCCATTGCTTATGCATATGAATTATCAAATGCCAAGTACTTAAATTAGTTGAATTGATGAAGTATTATTCTGAAGTTCAATTCACTTTATTTACTCGAAATTCACATTATGTGCTTTTTTTTCCCTATTTTAATTTCGATAAAATGTTTTAAAACCAAGCCAGCGATATATGATATCCTCTTATTACAATTCAGTACAAATTAAATAAATTAGAAAGTCGATATCGTCTTGTTCCTTCCCTTATTTGTGCTGGGAATTACGTCGGTTGTAATAAAACGATTTAAAAGTATGTAGTTTTAGACCGATGAGAGTCTAGAACGTCTGTATCGAATTTCATGACTGTAAAACCACTATTATTCAAGAATATTTTATTCTAGCAAAGCACCTTAGCACTCTACTAAAATACTACGGCTAAACTTCGGGCTATTCTTTCTCAAACTGTATTGCAAAATTAAAGTCTATGTACGCAAATACAGTTATGCTTACTTCGAAGGTATACGTAAGGGTATTAGTGGTCTGCGGGGCACCAATTATCGAACATTAAGTCTTTACATGTCTACAGACACATTCTTCAAATATACATTTTAAAAGCATATAGATATACTTCTTTTTTAAGGAATTATAAAATGGAGGGTTGGCCGAGTGGTCTAAGGCGGTAGACTTAAGATCTACTGGACAGTGTCCGCGCGAGTTCGAACCTCGCATCCTTCATTATTTTTTATAACCTCCTAAGTCACCACAATTTGTTTCTGGAGATGTATTGAGGTCGCATGAACATGTTCACCTTCTAGATCAATCTTCTAGATTTGGACAAGACTGGAGTTACGTCTTATTCATAATAGTGTGCCTAACAAAATTTTGATGTGATGCGGCATTTTTAAGTGCTTTCCTGATAGGGAGCTTGCTCTACGGATAATTTGTAGAATGCGTGCATTAAATTAGCGACAGTGCAAATTAAAATATATAAGGATGAATTAAAACGGATTCTTATTAGAAGCGATGATTGATTGGTATCACTCAGTGAATGAATTGCTGAATTAAAGTGATTGTTTGGATTCAGTTTCCACATTAACATTGTCAGTTGTTTTTTTAAATTCAGATTCGTGTTCAACTGAAGCGTCAGAATCTTCAGTTACAATAGAATCACCTAATTGACTGATATCGAAACCATTTGAAATCAAGTACTCTCTGAACTCGTCATCTTCCTTGTTAATGGCATCTTGTCCGACACTAGGACAGAAAAAAAGAGTGATGATACCTGAAAAAACACACAAGGCAGATGAGATATAGAAAGGCATTTGGTTACCTCTGTCTGGGTTAGACTTGCTTGAAGTGTTTTTAATAATGACTGGGAAGACCCAGGTACCTACGAAGGCACCAATCTTACCAGAAGCAGCAGCTATACCATAATATTGACCTCTAATTGGAGTAGCACTAGTCTTAGATGCTAATAAACCGATATTGTTACCTGGTCCAAATTCACCTAAAGTGGTGAAGATACCATAAACGACGACGAAACCACCGATGTGATGTTTCAATTGCGGGTAAAGTCCAGCCATGATAAATCCAACGACGGCTTGGACAATTACACCAACACCAAGGGTTAAACGAGGACCAAAGTAATCAGCTGAAATAGCACCCAAGAACGTACCAGGAATATAGAAAAGATTGAAAACAACATTCCACCCAAACGTTTTGTAAATATCTCCATCTGGAATAATTTGACCAATAATGAACGATGAGTAAATACCGAATGAGTATGATGAGAAGTCATAGATGAACCAGACCAAAGAAACAATAGCCAATCTAAACCAATAAAATTTGATTACTAACCAAAGTGGGAACTTCTTGACTTTTTTCATGTGAAATTTGTTGAATGAGGTGGAGTCGCTCATTTTCATTCTCATGAAGAAAAGAGAGATAGGAGGAATAGCACCCAATCCAAGAGTTAATCTCCAAACGGCACTTAAATGACGGTCACTGAAAATCCAAAGTAAAACCATAGGAACGAATGTACTAATAATAAACCCTAAGTCAATCATAGAATTAGTAAACCAGGAAAAGTAACGATTTCTTTTACCAGATGGTAACATGTTGGCAAATTCAGATGCAATGACGGATGCTGTTGGATATTCGGCACCTATGGCAATACCTAAAAAGAATCTAAAAGTAACCAATGCATTAATTAAACCGCTAGCACTACCATTAGCTCCCCAAGTACCGACAGCAGTAAGAATGGTGAAAAAAATCATCATTACAGTAGCTGCTATCATACCACCTTTTCTTGCAATTCTATCAGATATATAACCGAATCCTAACTGTCCAATAACTGTACCTACGAAAGCGATAGAGGCGACATTTGAAGCAGCATTCGAGTGATTATAAGCCTCTGGATAAAGTCTGTTTAAACAATATGACACAGTACCAATAGAGTTGTTAACATAACCATCGGAGAACAAACCAGCACCGGCAATAAATGCGGGCCATAAGTTTTTCATTTGAACCTTGTGAACCTTTTCAACATCCTCTGGTTGATCATCTTCCGCGATAAGTTGTTCCTTCTTCTTACCAACAGTAATTTCATTACTTAAATGTCTAGTCCATCCGAACGCTAATTCGTCGAATGACTTTGGTAAATCTCTAGATGACATTATTAAATAGTTTGTCTAAGAAAAATTAAAATGTACCTTTATTTTGTACAAATATCTGGAACGAAGAGTGGAGCAAAATTTAACTTTGGTGTATGAGATATAAATTTATATCTTTTAAGTAAATGTGCGATGTACCTTGATTTACAGAGTTTAAAAGCTCTTGAAACTATTGATTTCGCTAAAAGTATATTATCTGAACTATAGAAAATTTCACCTAAAAGGAGATATGCTCGCTCCTTTATAAATAGTACTGGATATTTTATTCCCTTCAGATGATCTGAAAGTTCCAATAAGCATGAGAACACAAAGTAATAATTTCCATTACGAGCGTTTTCCTAAAGATAAGAAGATGGCGAAAAATAATACAAATTTGACTGGTCTTTCGAGCCTAAAAAAGCAAGTTTGTCACCAAGGATTTAGAAAGATATTTCAATCAAGCTATAGAATCGATAAATAGCTACACTCAACCATAGTATAACCACTGGGATCTTGTATCGCTTGGTCTGCTTGTTCTTGAAGGTCGGAAACGTGGGGTCTTTCCCACACGTGTGATACATAAAATTGAGGTCGTGTGATGCACGTGGGAACGAGCGGCTCCATGCAAGAACCGCCGTACAGCTTTTAATTGAATAGGCTAATTTCCGTAGTGAATTTTTTTGACATTTGCATTGAGCCTTCTGTCTCTAGTTTTCAGCAGATATATACATCAAAAATATGCCAGAAAGTCAATCTTGACTAATGCTAAATAACAGTTTAGTCTTGGCTCGCGGCATGGCATTTCTTGGTATGAGCACGAGGCGACTTTCCCCCCTCAAATGACTTTATCTATACCCCACGTTTCTGTAATTTTAAGGAGCTTTAAGAGGATCCTCTAATATCAATTACCCCCTAGGTTCGGATATCTTAATCTGGAAACTAGTACCACTGTCAACGGATATAGAACGTTTAGCTTAGAGTTTATTTCTAATTGTTCCTAAGATTATGCTACTTTTGGTTTCTTTTTCCTGAACAAATCATTTTTCCAAATTATTCTGGATTATGCAGCTCATCAATACTCCGCGAACACATGGTGTTAACGATTGAACTACATTTACTGAGTTGTATTGTAATGTCTAAGCCTCTTGATTGGTAGGGTTAATCAGAGATTTACATGGTATCACATACCCCTGAACGATTTTGAGTTTACTAAGCTAATCACAGAGCTTAGAAAGGTACTACAAAACTTGAATCCTAATATCGGGCCGAGGGCAACTCTGTAAGACCATTTAGAAGAGTTTTAGCAGCATGTATAATTGGAAAATTATCGGTTACAAGAGGAATTCCGTAAATATGTTGCATCAATAAACAATCAATTAATGATGAGCCTAAAAGTTTATTTACGAGAGAATAATCGGCTAAAATCGTCTCATCGTGTTTCCCGGCTTGAAGTAAACGAAATAGCATGAATGTCGCGAAGGCTTCTCTTTACTAAAAACCTTTAACGATCTTTCAACTGTAGATACTTCAAGAATTAATAGGCTCATTCTTCATTCTCGATTTCTAACACAGCGCAATTGTTTATTAATTTATAACAAAGTCTTTCTCGTATTAAATTTATCCTCATTCCTAGTCAAAGTTCAATTAAAAATGATTAATATTTTGATCGAGAAAAAATGAAGGAAAACGTTTTACGCCTAACAATATAGAAGAAAGAAAATGTCGCAATGCAACCATTTTTACACCAAAAAAAAAAGATTTCACGACAATACTTCCGCTAATTCAACCTAGGTTCTGATTCAAAAGAGACTTAACTAAGAAGCGCACGCGTCCATTTGGTTTCCGAATTGAACTTAGAAACACTTCCTTCGACCAAAAATTTATTAATAGTGTTTACGTGTTTCAAAAAAGAGAATAATAAAAATTATTCGGCATTGAAAAATAATATGGACGAGTCCGGAGTCGAACCGGAGACCTTTCGCATGCTAAGCGAACGCGCTACCAACTACGCCACACGCCCTGTTTGATGAAATCAGTAAGTACTTTATTTTACAACATGGCCTGTATATAATACTGCATCCTTATGTCTGCGCTCTATCTTACCACTCTCTCTCTGGTCCCCACGGGGAAAGTAGCTCAGTTGTAGGAATGAGATAGATAACATAATATTTGGATTAATTAGGTTTGAAAGACTCCTACTAACCTGAAGTCTTAAATCATGTGCTCTAGAAAATGTAAATTTTATGGCGGAGGGAAAAAGACATTTTGCACCCAAAGGCAAATTCGATTTGTCGATAAACTGCAATTTAGGATTGACAGATAAAGAATGAAGTTGTTCTCAAGCCTTCTCAAAGATAGTTTATTTCTATATATTAGGATGTATCTATTATTTCCACTTTTGTAAAAATTCAACATGTTGCGATTAAATTGAAAGATAATTTCGTGAACTGAATTAATTTGAATGTAAAGAATTACTGCTAAGCGACTTCTTCACTTTTCGACCTGCCGTTATTCTCCAATTCTTTGCGAGCCTCGGTAGAGCTTTCCCTACCTTTTCTATTAAAAATTGATCCTAAAAAGGCAAAAACCGTATCACTGTCATCACTTCTGAGAGCTCTACCCCCACTTTGTTCACTGCCTAAGACATGGTCTCTCAATAGGAAAGCAGACAATAGCATAGGAACAACAAAACATAAAGAAACTGTGAGCAAAATCTTTTGAATTTCTCTGTATGCCTGTGCCATGTTATCTCTTTCGGGAGTTCCCCATGGATACTCAACAATGAATGAATATGGATCGGAATAAGCCGCAGACGCGAGAGTAGTTGAGTTCATATGGGTTTTTAATTTACCGTATAAGGTTTGAGACCAAAGAGCACCGACTGCTGCCGTACCAACGGCAGAACCAACACTATAAACAGCAAAACCCAATGATATGATCACTGCCATATGTTCATGATCCGTACATGATTGTAATAAAACACTTGTAGGATAAGGAATAAAGGTGGTACCAAAACCCAACAATACAGTACCACCAATTATACCAGAATAAGATTCAGGACCAGATCTGAAATGTAACAAAATTCCCATTGAGACCATCCAGATGCAGCAGCCAAAAATGACAAATATTTTCATTCGTTTGAAGTAAACAACAAATAAACTGAAGAAAATTCCCCAAACAACTGAAACGAAAGAAGCTAAAGAATATATTCTTGTAGCTGAAGTATCAGTTTGATTGATTAAAACTTTCAAAACAGCATAGAAATAAGATGTTTCAATTGCTGAGATAAAGTACATAAGAAAACAGATACACAATGCAGCCCAAATTCCTCGGTCTTTTAGTAATTTGAATGGAAATGCTGGATGCTTCGCACCATAACGCTCCCATAAAGCGAAACCAGGAATCAACAAAGTACCTATTACAAGAGGGGCAATGATACTGCCGTCTTGCCATTTCGACTTGATACCACCAGCGATAGTTAATGGAACCAAAAGACAGCCAAGGCAAACAGTTAACAAGAACAATCCAATGACATCCAATTTCCAAAATAACCAGTTAATAAACCCTAAAAAACCTAATTCTTGGAATTTAGTCTTACGTTGTTTGAAAATTTTCCATTCTTCTGTTTTGCCAGCCAGATATCTCATGTGTATCATACAACATATCATTGGAATACATGCTAATGGAAAGATGAAAGCCCACATTCCTACACCCCATGACCAATGTTTAATTGGTCCAACTGCAGAAACAACATTTCCAGAAATCCAAGTATTGATAATTAATGGCAAGGTTGGAACTATCATATAAAAAAATCTCCATCCCAACGATGAACTATCAGCCAAGATGCAAGTCAAGATAAGAGAAGAACCTTGATAACCAATTGTGTATAACACAGAACCAGCAGAATATCTTTGGACGTCATGAGCTTGAGATTCAATAACAGTACCAACAACATAGAGCAAAATGCTGACAAGAAATAGTTCAAATCTTCCAAATACATCTGATAATCTGGTGAAAATTGGTTGACAAGCAGCACCAGCTACAGCAGTTATGACACCAATCGTAGTTAACAAAGAGTGATTAGAATATGAGGCAGTGGCATAACTAGTAAATATAGTTCTGATTTGGACATCCAATCCGTAGCCATAACCGGCTATGAATGAAGAAGTAAGTAATACAGCCTGTAGATACCAATTTCCAGCCCATTGAGCTGCCAATATCTCTGCTTTGGCTACACCAATTGATTTTTCTTCCTCAATTTCGGAAGATGTATTAGTTTCAACCCTTTCTGCCTCGTTAGCAAACGATTCAGTTGAATGCTTTGATCCGTCTGATCTTAACATTAGTAATTTAGAGGATTCTGGGGTTAATATTTAGAAAGTAATAAGGTAATGTATAGCTATATATATTAAAGCGGAAACAATAAATTACTTTTTTATAGCCGAACGGCTTACAGTTATGTGAAAAATGCTCAATTACTCTTTTCTTTTTAAACTAACGTACCAAATATCTATCCATACTGACAACACGCTTCTAACCAAAGGGCCCAAGATTTCTTGATTATTAAATTAGATGCATTAGATAAATTTCTCAGGGATCTTCCGAATTAAAAATCCCAGACAACAACACAAATACTAAAGTTGCAGCCAATAGGGGAGGCTGAAAATCAGTTGCAACAACGTTTGAGAAAGCCTGCAAAATATCAATTGAAAAAGCTAGATCAAATAAAGTTTAAGAGGAGCGACTAAAAAATTCTAGATGTGACCTCAAACATGTCAGAATATTAACTGTATCAAAAGAATACTAAACTGTGTCGAATAATTCAAGTCGCTGGTCTTCCGATTCGGAGATCAACGCCAAGTTAATTGTTTTCACCCAAGAATTTTTAAGTCCTGCAGATACTAATAACTGTTGCTTGGTTGCATTCAAGTACGGAATTGTTTCCGGTATTCCAAAGATCGTATCTCAGAATGTAAATCGCTCATAACATAATTTGTTATAATGAGATTTGGAGATTTTATTAACCAGTTCGCTGCTTTACCAATCACCGTTCAACAAATATCGATTGGCAATTACCGAATGCCGGCTCGTGAATTAGATTACAATAGCCTAACAAATAAGCTATGTGAACATATCTTATTTAACTAGTATCTGGGCACCATCTTTTTGGACTAATTATACTGATTACCATGAACAAACTTACTATTTCACTTGTAATCTGCCAACTGCTTGACTTTTTTATTTGGATAAGATAGGTTCTCAATTTGAAAAGGTAACGCCGTATCTGTAAATTAGCCACATATTCTGCTCCTTAGACTGCCTCAAGTGTCTAAACTACCTCAAGTGTCCCTGTTTTAGCTGAATCGCTACTGGCTGGAACTTGAAGCCCAGGTTTGCGATTGTAGGCATCATAGCCTAGATAGTTTTAATGCGCTAAAGAATAATTTTAAGAAAAAAAAACTTTTTGCAACCGAAGAATTTCATAAACCACACATTTTAAATTCAAGTATAAGACCGGTGATTTATTTTATTGACTTTCTTATTCTACTATCAAAAATCTCAACGGTTGGTTCTGGTGCTCATATCTACCAAAAAAAAATTGATTATTAACACGAGTACTGAATTTCCTCATTGGCAAATCTAACATAAATATCATTCGAATCATGATTAAGAGGTACGATTGAACTTCGTCCGCCCATATTATTTATGCTTAAAAGAAGGCAATTACAAACACGAAAAGATAAGATTCGGTAATTTAGAGTTCTCTATATGCCTGTGTACGTTGTTCTTGGCATTGGTACAATGCACGGTCATTCAACGATAGTGGGTTACAGTTAGCTGACTAAAGATGACTAGAAGTCTTAGACTTCACTACCTCAAATATTGCAGCTTCAAAATCGAGGGATTTATTAAGAAGGTAACTATCCAAGGCTGGAATAACCGAGCAGGCCCAAATTCCAGCAATTCCCTTCTCAAAATCAAGGAAAAAGTACAAATTAGCAAAGCCAATCCAATAAACCGAACCCACTGATCTTCCACTTGGAAGAGGACTTCTAGCATAGACTGTCGAAAACAATGTGGCACCTCCCGGCAATAATTTCCAACCAGGAATCATAGCTGTTAAGTGATCTGGTAAATGATCCTGGAGTGCATACTGCACAGTTTCAGTTTTCAAGATCCTAGTTCCAGTATCAGGCGAATATCCGTAGTTAAGAATAATTCTCAAAAGTCTCATATAATCCGGTGCCGATCCGTAACATCCACTTCCTCCTAAATCAATTTCAGGTTTATAAGCTGTTAGTGCATTCTCTGCAAGTGTGAGAACTTCATCTCTAAAAACATGAATTCTAGATTGGTTTGTATTATCCTTAGGACGAAAGGTACATGTGGACATTCCTGCAGGAACAAACAAGATTTCTTTCAAGTAGGCCTCTAAGCTCTTGCCGGTAATTGCCTCTACAATAAACCCTACAAAATCTGTACTTTGCCCATATTGCCATTTAGTCCCTGGTTCGAATAAGAGAGGCGTAGTAGCAGTTTTGAAGTAGTCGAGGTTATATGGATTAATTTTAGCTTTCTTAAGCAACACAGTGTATTCTCGATCGATTCCCGCGTACGCAAAACCGGCTGTATGAAGTAATAAATGAAGGGTGGTAACATCATTTTTTGCTTTACGTGGAGTAGTTAGAAATTCACCAGTTTTGGGATCTATATGATCTTTCTCTACTATAAATATGTCTTCAATCCAGGGAATATAGGTTTTGGCTGGGGCGTCGAAATCAAGTTTACCTTCTTCGTATAACTTCAACGCGGCTATAGAAGTCAATTGTTTCGTCAATGAATAGTATGCGAAGATTGAGTCTACAGTGGCTTCCTTTCCAGTTTCTATATTCTCAACTCCTGCTGCCTCTATGTATTGAGTACGGTCTCGTGTGGTGTAACCGCATACAACAGCATTGCACTTCATAGTATTTTCACCCTCTTGAGGTGTCGTTACCTCTTTCAAAATTTCGCTTAAGATGTCCATTTCAATATTCTAGCCCCAGTTTCGTAATGATGCTAGTGCTGATCGTATTGCTTAAAGTGATTTCTTACTAGTTCGAGAATGAATATCGAGCGGGGTCAATTTTATCACACGCTAGGAGGGACAAAAATATGATTCATTCGCACGTTCTTTACAGTATCACTGCTAGTGTTAGAGAAGTAGTCATTGTAACTACTGCAGACTACACGACTGCTACTACACTGTGATTTAAGCAGTCTACAATCTACTTGGTGCGCATTTTCATTTCGTAAGTACGGTTCTTCGCGAGGTTACCGCGATACAAGATTTGCAGGAACTTCGAATTGGCGGGGAAAATTGGCCGGTCGGCCAAATGCGAGGAACCGATGGAGAGAGAGTTAATCGCACTTTATTTACTCTTAAAACAATACAATGCCAATTTGCCAACTGATTGTCAATCTTTCATTTTATTTTCATCAAAAGATCATAATATGGCATTTTGGTAACACGTTTGGTTCTCCTCTTGGAAATAATCTTTCGATCTAAACGCTGATAAGATTCTCGCATTAGGATTCTATTCGAAGATTCAGTTATATACGGTTCTCTTAAAGTATCTAAAGCAAGCAGAATAGTGTTTGTTCATGATCATCTCCATTCTGCAACCCAGCTAAGCCTTTCGCCAGCTTTGAAGGGCACAACCTTCAACCCACTGTTGTTCGATATCACTTCAGGAACAACTACATCTCTTTTGACCAACCAAGTGTTTTTAGAATCTGCCAAGTTCTTCAATCTGTAGAACTCAATACCATTCTTTCCAACGAACTTGGCAATATTGTCGAGTTTACCGTGTTCTTCAAATACCTCTGCAACGTAACTCAATACATGGCTCTGAGTATAAACACCCGCACAAACTCCGACGTGTGTACTTTTTGCTTCTATTGGATGAGGAGCCGAGTCAGATCCAAAGAAAAACCACCTTTCACCGCTTGTAGCAGCATCCACTAAGGTTCTCATATCCTTTGGAAATTTGGCAACCGGCTTACAATAATTAATTGGATTTCCTGCCCAATTATCAATCGTTAAAGAAAGGTGGTGTGCGGTAATAGTTGCTGCTACAAATACCTCATCATCTGGTCCAGTTGTTTTGTTTAAGTCACGGATTAATTCAATTGCATCTTTTGTTGTACAATGCTCCAATACAATCTTCAATCTTGGAAAATCTTGATGCAACTTTCTTAATGCTGGTAAAAATTTTGGTTCCGCATTTAATATATGGATATCATCCTCTTCGCTTGCGGTTTCCTTCTTGATAGCTGGCTTTTCTCCATGAATATTTAAAATTAACCCTTGCTCTTCCATAACCTTAAAAATTGGATAAAATGCTGTAAAATCATTAGGGTCGACACCATATTTAGAGTTGGTTGTAACTCCAGCTGGGTAGCATTTGATTCCATGAATATAACCTTTCGAACCGGCTTCAGCAACGAGATCTTCAGTTAATTCTTTAGAAAGATAGAACGACATCAAAAAGTTTGTATCTGGGCTTAACCTTTTCAACTGGTCTCTATATTCAGAAACACGTTCGATTGTAGTGATAGGAGGAACCAAGTTAGGCATAACGTATGCAATTGAAATTCCACCTTCCTTAACTGTTGGAGTTATTAACTCCATCATTTCACCATCTCTTAAATGAACATGTAAATCTGCAGTGATTCCTAAATTAATTTCTTGTACCATGATAAGTTCTTGTAGATAATTTTTCAGATATTTTGTAAAATTTGACAAATTTTCATGTTGATTCAATTTTTTGCACTAATAATCTACAATCTACGCGAAGGAATTCTCGCAATGGAATTCTCGCAATGGAATTCTCGCAATGGATAGATAGAGGTCAGAGCCTGGAAAACTACGATTTAAATTAGCACTGTTCTCCATCTTCAGAAATTTCTATACACTTTCTTTGAAGTCTATTTCACACACTATGTACAATGAAAGTTCTTTTGATCCGAAAATTTCAGGTGAATTTTTGGATAATTTCCCCCACTTCACCTTAGTCGCTCTTTTGGCATCTAAAGACAGTTTCGTAAAATTGAACAGAGCACGACCGAGGAATATTAGAATCCACTCCTAGTGAAACAACTGAATCGTTATTCGATTCACTATACATACCAATGTATATTTCCAACCTATCTAAGTCGAATACAGTGTAAAAATTCTTCAAGAAAATGCTCCCAAATATTATAAAGTCGTCAGGGCTGGGACTTACTGCAAAATTACACTTATTATCAGTTTTTTCTGACATTTGATCTAATGGAATGTTTAATTTCCACCAAATTTGAGGTATAAAATTAAGTCTTAATTGCATGGATATATTATTCCATATATATTCGGAATGTATTTTCCCCCTAGAATAAGTTCTATTTTTCTGATTACGGTTAAGGGCATGGAGGTTAGATAAGTCATAGTATCCAATAGGATGGGATAATTCTTGGGTGTTGCCAAATGGAATGAATCTCTATCTTCGATTTCGATAGAGTCTAAGCCGATTGATAAGACTTAAGACTCCTTATAACCTTTCCAGTCCTAGACCAATGACTCCGAAGTCTACTGGTGGGTCTTCATCAAAATCGCCGACTGCAAATCTTACTTTTGAAAGCTTAAATTCTGCGGAATTAAAATAGCCTTTGCTCCATATTCCATTGGCCAGCCCAGAAAAGTATTGGATATTAAATTATGATTCCAAGCTATTGTGTGTTTTCGACTTTTCTCCATTGAAGTATTTTGATAATAAAAATACATCTGAAGAGCCAGTGTCGAACGCAATTTGCATTTGAGGAGGAGAGCCGATTTTCATTTCGCTCACAAAGATTCCGGGATAGATGCTATTCGAATTGAATACAACTGGCTTTAGCGGAAGACATATATGGAGCTGGTATAGCAATAGCCCCACTAGAGTACAATTACAAAATTGCATCATTAACATTGATAAGCATATCAACAAGACTATCTTTATAAATCAATTTCTTTAGGGCTATAATAGTAGAATTGACTGCTTAATTATGTTGCTATATAACACCTGAGTATGATTTTCTGTTTTATATATTGTAGTAAAAATGCCTGATAGTGTCTCTATGGTTTTATTGAAACCTCTAACGAGAACAAGCACGCACGCTTATATAAAATTTAAGTACAGAGTACCCATAGAGTCCAAAGTAATGAGATTACTTCATTCAGTTAGTTCTAGATTTCCGGGAAATAGAATTTATGGTCCCAATAGGCATAGCTTATCGTGATAAAAGAGTTTGAAGATTAAATTTGTACAAAAACTCAAGACTAGTTTTAAACTAAAATTTTTTATCTGGTTTTGTCTTTATCAGCCCTTGATTTGCGCTTTTCTATATTGCAATCTATAAGGTAAAATGTTAGAGCTCTTATTAATTATTGGAATCTCCATCTTTAGATGGCTCTCCTTGTTTTTCAGGCACAATTTCATTTATGACACTCCATCCCATTCTTTTGTTAAGCCGTTCGTATTTTGCTCTATCCCGATCACTAACACTTGGGTGAATGCTTGACAAAGCCCTGTTGAAATCTTCATTTGTAACTAATATATCGTCATCAACAATATCATCTTCATAGAACCCAGAAGCATCCAATTGCTTGATTTGCTGGCCACTGAAGAATTTTTTCTTCAATGCTAATACACCAGCTTCTCTTACCAAAGAAGACAAATCTGCACCAGAAAAGTTTCTGCATCTTTCATCATTAGAAATTGATTCTAGATTAACATCTTCACTCAAGGGAGTTTTGTTGGCAAGAATCAAGGTTTTCAAAATGTCACGCCTTTCTTCGTTTGTTGGCAACTCTATGTACAACGTTTTATCTAATCTTCCTGGCCTTAGCATAGCTGGGTCAATCATATCTGGCCTGTTTGTCGCGCCAATAACAAACACACCTTTCCTGTCATTTAATCCATCTAATTCTGTTAACAAGGTATTCACGACTCGTGAACTGGCTTCTGATAAAGAAGTATCTCTTCTTGGCACCAATGCATCTAACTCGTCGAAAAAGATGATACAAGGAACGGACGCTCTGGCACGCTGAAACACTTGTCTTACGGCTCTTTCAGATTCACCGACATATTTATTTAAAAGTTCTGGACCTTTAATAGAAATGAAATTTGCTCTAGACTCATTGGCGACAGCTTTAGCCAATAATGTCTTACCACACCCGGGAGGTCCCCACATTAAAACTCCAGCTGGAGCTGATATTCCGACTTTCAAATAAAGCTCTGGTTTTTTAATAGGTTGGACAATACACATATGCAATTCCATTCTAATACGATGTAATGCACCAACATTTTGCCATGTGACATCAGGTACGGTCGCAAAACCTTCCCTCTTAGCTGTTGGTTGAATTGTGGGTAATGCTGTCAAAAAGTCATCATAGGTAATTGCCAAGGGTGCTAATTGTTCCTCAGTTAAAGGCTCTGGATGACTAATTAGAAATCTTTGAATTGTGGAATACTTCTCAATATCCGATTTCTTCTCAAATTTATCAACAGATTTATCATTAGGAATCAAGGCGGCACCAACATCAATGTCCATTGAATCCGCAATTCCATTCTGAATTTCTTTTCTCATCAATTCTTCCTCTTGTTCGCTTAAGCTCTCAAATATCCTCTTGATAGCTGCTATACCTGCTGCAGTGACTAAACTTTTCAAATCTGCACCTACATAACCTGGGGTCATTTTGGACAATTCTCTGAAGTTGAAGCTAACATTTGATTTCATTTTCAAATTCTTGGTCATAGCCATTAAAATCGAACACCTCTGATCTTCGTTCGGAACATTTAAACATATTTCTCTATCAAATCTCCCTGCTCTTCTCAATGCTGAATCCAATGAATCTGGACGATTGGTGGCACCTATTACAATTACAGGTTTACCGTCCGTTTTCTCAAGAGTAAGCTCGTCCATAAGAGTCAAAAGTTGGGCAACGATTCTTTTCTCCATCTCTCTTTGAGCACCACCATCTCTTTTAGGTGTAATAGCATCAATTTCATCCATGAAGATAATACAAGGTGCCACAAGCTTCGCCTCTTCAAAAATCTCTCGTAACTTTTTTTCCGATTCACCAGACATACCAGAAACAACAGAAGGTGCAGAAATGTTTATAAATGGAACCTGAAGTTCTCCTGCTAAGGCATTTGCAATGGAAGTCTTACCACAACCTGGAGGCCCATATAATAATACTCCACGAGGTGGCTCGACACCAGTTGAGGAATATATTTCTGGATGCAATATCGGCAAGCCTATTAACTCCATTAGTTGGGTCGTTATTTTTTCAAGTCCTCCGAGAGAAGATAGGGTGGTATTAGGAGTAGCGTGCTCAATCTTGCTTTTTCTCTTCTTTGTTGCCTGTTTAGAAGAGGTCTTGGATCTTTTCTTATCTGTTCCATCCTCGGTTTGTTCTACCTCATTTGGATCCTCAGATTCTACTCCAGGCTCGGCCTTCTCATTTTTATCCGATGAGCTCCACAAAGAAATAACCGATTTGTTCAATGAATTTGAATCCTTGACTTCCATTAAGTTTCTTTCGTCCGTTGATTCTTCGTCGACCTCTGCCAGTGATTCGGGTCTTAACTCCTTGAAATATTCTTCTTCCTCCTCAACGACCACTTTAAGTACTGCTCCAATGGCCTTTTCCAAAAGAGCTCTTTTCATACGTCTCATCTGAAAGTCTTTAAGCTGTACATATTCTAAAATTTGGGATCCACTTAACTGTTTTGCTGAAGCTATCTTTGAAAAAGGATCATCTGAATCATTTGAACTGGCAGATTTTGTATGACTTTCAGCTTCAAGAAGATCATGAATTAAATCATATATTTTTTGATCGATACTTTGGCTCACTGCTCTTTTATTCACCATGGCTCTATTGATGTGGTATCTTATTCCTCAATTTGCATCTTCGTTATATTACCTAAAATTTTTGTAGCCATCTCATACACGTGATAATTCACGTGACCCATACATTAAATTGCAACTTGGACTTCGCTCATCTTAGAAAAGCTGCAAAATAGAATTGCCCAGCAATCCCAGATATATTCAACTGTTAGCAGTATCTATTTATCAATAAATCGAATGCTCTTCTCCCCGTAAAATTCAGCACCACATATATAAAGTTAACAATGTTTAGAATGAGGTGCCCAACGATCTAGTAGTTGAAATGAATTACACTACGCTGAATTTAAATTTAATAATTATAAAATAACTAACCCTTGATAAACTTCCAAATCAGAACCAACAGTCAGGTGATGATATAGAGAAACACGTCGACCATTAGCTAAAATAATTTTTTTTGTCCTGATTTACATAGATCATTAACTTAGTATGTTTTCGTTTACTGTTTTTTTTTGAACTTGTTTCGAACTAGAAGACACGTCACAATTCAAGCATGCTATACGAAAGAGCAATATCATATTCTAGTAAATAAATACACAAAGTATACGTGTATAACAGTTTACAGCCTCATTCACTATTTTGGTCATGTGGTAGCAATCTTGGGTGCTCACTATCATATACATTGACGCACTAAAACAACTAAACGTGATCAAAGCACAGCAAGTTGCTGTCAATATTTTTTGTATGTACGGCACCTGGCATGCGCCACGTCCAGTTTCATATGGGGTTGAACTGTGAACAATAATTAAAATTACCAAATACAGAACCTTTTGTGGCGACATTGTACGTGAAAGAACCATGAAGAACATGTAACTTTTTTAGCAAGCATAAGTGCGTTTACATGTACTACGAAAGTCAACATCAAAGATAAGTGGGAAAACTATAAATTGAGGTGCAAAATCCACTAATTAATTACCCTCTCCCCTACTAAACTACAATAAATTTCCATTATGTCTGACTTAGGAAGAAAAAACTTATCCGATAAAGTATCTGAAACTGTTACCCCAGACTCTGAAAAGAGTACCTTTGACAAGGCCAAGGAGACTGTTACTGGTAAAATTGACGACTTAGCTGCTCATGGTACCCCAGATGAACAAAAGTCCTTCTCACAAACCATCGCTGACAATGTCAAGCAAGGACACTCTGATGCTAAAGATGCTGCTGAATCTAACCAAAAGTCATTGTCTGAAACTGCATCTGGTTACGTTGACGCCGCAAAGGAGCAAGTCAACAATGCCACTGAATACGTTTCAAGTGTCATCAGCGGTACCACCGAAGGTGCTAAGTCTGGCCACGATGCCGGTAAGAAATAAATACTTCAACCTTAAATTAATTAATGAGTCCATGTATAGACCCTGAATTTACGATTATCAAGTAATAATATGTAATTTGTACAACGTATGTGGCGAGTGTGCGTCTAGGAATGCAACTTTAAGTTTAATTAAAATCACGTGCAAAATTAACAACTCTAGCTCATCTTAAATATTTAGTTCATTCAAAATACTTACAAAACTCAGTAGATATGGCAAGAGTTTCCGAAACGCCAATATTAAAGCATGTCACACCAAACTCTAAATCCGGAGAAAATGTTTCCCTTCATTTAGATTCCCATTCTGATGATTTTAATGAGTCTGATTCAGAAGATGAGAATAGCAAAGTTTTCATTAAAAAAAAGTTAAGTAAGCCGGTTAAGTTCGATATTGCAGATGAAGATGATAGATTTGCCGAGTTTAATGATATAGATAGTGCAGAAGAAGATATTGACGAGGGATTCGAGGAGCAAGACGAAAATTTAGCGGTTAATGCTAATAATACTAAATTGAACAAATTGTCTCCACGCCAGTTGGAAAAAGAACAAAAGAGAATAAAGAAAACAGGTGTGTGTTATCTATCAAAGATTCCCCCTTACATGAAACCTGCGAAATTGCGTTCAGTTTTAACAAGATTTGGTAAGATTGATCGATTATTCTTGAAACCAGAGGATACCGCAGTTTATCACAAAAGAGTGAAATATGGAGGTAACAAGAAGAAAAATTTCACTGAAGGATGGGTAGAGTTTGTCAATAAAAAAGATGCTAAAATGTGTGCTACATCATTGAATGCGAATAATTTGGGAGGAAAGAAGACTTCTTACTATTATGATGATGTAATAAATATGAAATACCTTTCTGGTTTTAAATGGTTTGATTTGACTCAACAAATTGCTAAAGAAAACGAAATAAGACAAGCTAAGCTTGCATTAGAAATTTCGCAGCTGCAAAAATTGAATAAGCACTTCATAAATAATGTCGAAAAATCTAAAATGATAACTGGAATCCAGAGAAAGAGAAAGCAAAAAGAAGATGAAAACCCTGGAGAAAAAGCCCCAAACGAGGAAGCTATTAGAAGAAGTTTCAAGCAGCGTAGAGTCACAAGTACGAGGGCGGATCTGAAGGACGAACTTAAAGAAAAATCAAAACCAAACGACAAGTTAACAGGAGTGTTATCTCAAGTCTTTTAATATTCATAATAATTATAATAATACATATATTTACATAGGTGGAACTGAAATTATTAATTGTAAAATTCATATGAACTCACCCCTAATAGTAATTTTGCACTTCAGCTGTTGATATCGTACTTAAAAGATCTCTTTGTACTCTTTAAACCATGGCTCTTTTGAGGATTCCTTCTTAATCTATTGAATGATATTAAGAAATCGATTCTCTGTTTTAACTCGGTCTTATTTTTACAACCAAAAGCTTTCACCAAGGCTTGACTATTTATTGCCTCCTGTCTAGTAATTGACTTCAGTCGAACGACTCTATTGAGCCTTTTCCATTTATCCAAGGTCCATTCTTCCGAAGTGGACAGACTGATATTGCGAGATACCAATTGGTCCAAGAATTTTGAGGATGACCCGACTTCATTTCTGAAGACATCATATCCGGTGTTATTTTCATGTGGAGTTTTTCTTTCTGTCTCCCTACCTTGCTTGTTGATAGCACTTCCCTTTAGAATTGAATCATTAACTTTGGGGGTAGAATTGTCAAGAACAGGACTAGTCTCACGATATTTGAAATTCAACTTCTCAATAAATTCGTCGAAATCGCTTGAAGATGAAATTTCATGGTCTTGTCCTGCTACTTCAGAATTCACCTGTTTACTTGATTCCATCGATGCATGTACATTTGGCTCACTTGTCTTGTGTAATTTGTCGGGGGAGTCTTGATTACTGATAGAATCTAGAGTTTGATTAACTCTCTCAAGTAAGTTTGCCCTAGAAATACTTTCATTTTTAAAGTTATTTGACTGAGAGTCGTCTTCTAATTGAACTGAAGACTCTGGAAACTGAAGGGGCAATGGTTCCACATTGTTTGATGGAGCTTTAATATCTATTTTGCCTTTTAACCCATCTGAATCCTTAAGAGAATCAACTGAATATCTATTCGGAGTTTGGCGAGCCGGCAAGCGTTCGGTTTGAAATTTATTCAAGCCAGCATTAATATCATCAAGTATTCTTGCACGCTTCGAACTTGAAGGCAGACTGATATTTAAAGGTCGTATCTTTAGATTAGAAGGCGGAGAATCGATAATCGATCTTCTTCGAATTTGCTTTCTCAATGGGCTTGAGTATTGAGTAAAAGATCTGCGCATTAGTCCTTGCCCATCAGGTAATATATTAGGACGACTAAGTGATTCATTTTCCCTAATTTCAAAGTTTTCTCTAGCGGCTGTATTCAAAACCAGAGAGAGGACTTTGGGAGTACCGTTGGTACTTCTGTATCGGGTATACTCTTTTTTATTCTCTTCATTCTCGGTCACCTGCGGATCTTTTAAAGGTATTTTGATGGCTGTATTTCTCAGACTTTGCTTTTGTTGATGGTCGGGAAAGTAAGTTGAGCTTAAATTATGACCAGATATGTCATTTCTGATCGATCGAGGAGTCTCAATTCTTGTGTCATCAAATTCTTCATCGCTTTCAATTTCATCACTCACATTTTTCATTTCCACATGTCCAGTGGTAAACCAATTATTTGTCCCTGCATTAGCTTTGGTCGAGTTTAAGCTCTTTTCCATCATCATAAACTATCCATTTCTACGAACCTAAACAATTTCACAAAATTTATTCTTGTACCCTGACGCGACTAAACTGTAAAATACGTAAGGTGCATTTCTTTTTGAAGATGTGTGCGGGTCTCTTATTCTTCAGAATGAACCATTCTTAGAGGTAAGGTAATAATTAATTTAAAAAAATAAACATACCATTCAATCTTTAGCTTTTCGAATCTAGAATAAGTAATAAGTTGAAATGGGACTATACCAAGTCATTTAAAACGTCTGTTTCACAAGCACCGAAGTCTAAATTATATAAACCAAATGTTCGCTCGTAATGAATAAAACTTAAATAATCGAAGAAAAGTCTTAATTCAGTAATATTGGAAATCTTCTTGACACCGCCAAGAAGAGGTGTTAGATCACCTTGGGGCAGATCTACTTTAATTGGCAGATCTTTAAGTACCGTCAAGTCTTTCTCTTTAGAAATCCTATCAATCACTGCAATCATTGAAGTGCGCGAAGAACCATTCATAATCTCTGGACTGCTGGAAACGTAAAGCCATTCACTCAAATTGAATTCATCAAAACCGAGTAGTAACAATTGGTCTAATAATTTGCAACCACTCAACGTGAACTTGAGCTCATCTTCAGAAAAAGAAGTAAGCTCTTTGACTGATTTGGTTGTCACATAATCGAAAATTGCGGTTAATTCGTGGCATATGACTGTCCAACGAGGTAAAAGGTGCAATTCACTGAACTTCAAAGTAATTGCTCTTAATAGTGTTGATATCTCACTCCTGTAAGACGGTGGACACGAAACGCTGAGTGAATCTTCAATCTTACCAAATATTGAATCTAAATGGTTCAAAAAGTAGTCTTTGGGTTGAATCAAAATTAGATATGAGATTCTTTTTAGTGTTTGAATCTTGTTTTCAATTTCAGAACCTTCATTCCAAATAAAGATGTTACTAGGGGTAGTCAGCATTAGAGGAGTAATTCGAGAAATCAAGTCGACTATCTTTTCTCTTTCTATTGTGATCCATGTTGTTATAATAGAGCTCCAAAGCTTAAGTTTACTTAAGCTCACATTAAAGAAACTAGTATCCATAAACGAATCTGCCACCAAACCCTTCCAGGTCTTATTAGGACTGTATTTGCCAATTAGATCCATTATCATCAATGTCTTAATTGATATTTCATTAATCTTTTTTGACTTTAGTTGGGGTGTTACTAAATTAGCAATAACAACATTCAAGGATGTGGAGGCCCTTTCAGGATCTTCAATAATAATTTCCAAGTGCTCTAATACCACTACTAGAGCGTCTAAGATGTCATCTTGTAAAATCAATGAATTATCGAGGCCCGTCAAGTCCTTTTGTTCTTCCTCAATATCTTTCTCCGAGTCTGATTGGTCATGGTTATTACTTTTACCTGAGACTGTGCTAGTTAACAATTTAATGAAAACTTCAGATAGTTCTTTCTTGTTTCTTTTTTCATCCCTAATTTTTGATTTTGAAAGCTTCAAGCATAGAATTTTAACTAATTTTAAACAATCAGGCAAAACAGCCTTGTAATTGCTGCTATGAAGCTGTGCGTCTTTGAGAAATTGAATCGTGATTGCCCAAACATCTGTAACAGTATCCGTATCAATAAATTCAAAGTAGGAGACTAAGAACTTCGAAAGCTCTTTTTCGCCAATAGGAATGTTCAAAGCAGACTTCCTTGATTCCTCAAGAAGCTGAGGGTAACAACGTGCACTGATCGAGTCCAATAGATGCGGCAAAGTGACTTGCGATCTGCCTCCATCTAATATGTTGAGTAATTTGATAGTCGTATTAACCGATTCATCAATATACACTAAAGTCTCTATCACTTCTTGCTTTTCAAGCTCCATCAATGATTCCAACATCTTACGAGCTTTGAACTTAAGTTTATGAGCTAAGTAAATCTGAGATCTATCACCTATCTTAAATGAATGATTAATATCGTACGGTCTCAAATCTGCCCACTCCCACAATTTAAAACAGACTCTCACAGCATCCTGAAAAGATAGTAATATTGAATACATTTTATTTTGTTCTGTCGTTCTGATAGCTGGCGATTCAATCAGGAATACCCCTTGTATCACTGACCCAAAAAAACCAGTTTCATTATTGGCGTTTGATTTGTCATTATTAAATCGTATACTAGATGCCAACAAAAAACTATGGCTTATTGACAACAAACTTTCGAGCCCTGATATCAAAGTAGTAATGGATGTCTCAGCATCTACTAATCCATCAAAACTTTTTTGCTTTATTAATTTCAAAAAATACTTTTCAATTTTCTTAATAATGCAATCATTTAAGGTAAGAAGAACGCTAAATACAGATTCATTGAATAAGTATAATGATCTTGTTAAAAGAGATAACCAGCTCTCAAGCAATAAAGATGTATTTGCATTGGTTATTCCATGAATTATAAAACTCACCATCAAAGAGTCTTTACCTTCGTCTTCGACATGAAGTAATCTTAAATTGATCTTTGAACTTTCTGACAACTCCAAGAAATGAAATATACACTTCAAGAACTTGACTTGAATCAACTCGACTGAATAATTGCATCCTTCTAATTTAAAGTAGTACGAACAAGAATGGAGCAACGAGTAGAACCTATCCACAAAATCCAGTTCATTTCCAGAAACTAAAATGGAGAGTAGTTCAAGACTGCTACCAATACAGCCATAATGCTCGTCCATGGACGATTGATTGTTTATGACTTCGTGACTTATTTGGAGACTAAAAAATTTAGAAACTATTGAGCAAATCAAGGATTTGTATGTTGAAATGTCCCAATTGTTAGATTTGATTAGATTTAGTTTCGACCCAGAGTCCATGACTGCCAATTCATTACTGAATGCTTCTTTCCATAATTTCGAATTCGTTTTACATACATCAAGGATAATTTTAAGATAGTAAGAAAACTGACCTAGGTCATCCTCCACCATTATTTCGCTATGGCTTGCTTGCATCAATTCGAAATTGAGTAAAGGATTAATAATTAGCTTCATGAGTCTATTACTGGTACCGTCTTTAACTGCATTATTAATAAATTCACAAACACCCAAGTAACCTTGACCTTCACTATTGTGAAGTTCATCTAATATTACCTGAAGGGGTCTCACGAGGATTAGATCACCTTCATTTATGGATGCAGAATGCGTCCATAAGGTTGAAAAGGCTTTAACTCGTTTGATCTTTGGTAATTTCAATATCAATTCAAGGACGCCAGCTTCCATACTGTGTCTCAGTGAACTAATTTCTAATTCATAAATAGCTTTTACCACCTCTACTTGATAACTTGCAGGATATGTAGTGTAAACAGATGGCCACAAATTCGTCAAAATTAATTTAAGAATTCTCTCCCTGGTATCTTCAATTAAAGACTTCGAAATGTAGTTGAAGACTTTCGTAATTCCCAATGCAATTAAAGAATTATGCTCTAGTATCTCGCAATCATCTTCAAAATTGCTCATCGGTAAGGATAATATACTAGACGTAATACTTAGACTCGCCCACTCAAAACCGTCCAACTTTGGAATAGAATACAACAAATCTGAGAATAGAGTGCACAATCTAAATGATGTTGCAATTACTTTAATATTGTCAACTAGAGCGTTTTCCAAGAATACCATTATCAATGAAGAAACTTCTTGGCTGCTTAGGGGCGATTCCGAAGATTCTGCAATTAAACCATTCTGATAATAATCTCTTATTACCTTCGCCACTTCTTCCTTCGACCGGGAAGGGGTGGGATCTCCAAGAGGTGCAAATGCTCTCTGAGGAGTCAAACTAAACAAAATTTCGAGTATTGTCACCTTCTTAGTAGACATTTCAGGAGTTGTTAATAAGCATAAGATTGCCAAAGGTGTGTGTAGAGTAATCATCTCTTCTTCATTGCAATTGAAAGTATTCAAAACAAATTCAAGTAAATCCAATTTACTATCATCTTTATCCAAAATAATACCAACAATGTAACTCCAAATATAAGATGATTCAATACCATCAAAGAATGCTTGACCAGAAATTAGAATATCTTGACTATCTTTATACTCATGACATGTTTGAAGAAAAGGAGAAAATAATTTTGGGGTCACTAGACTACTTATTTCCCATTTATCCATTATTATCGATAAGGAAATCTTGAATGCTTCAATCTTTTTAATCATATTGGATTTGACCATTTTTAATAATCCAATGGATAAAGTCTCCAAGGCATATTTTTCGAAGTATTTTGACCTGGTGCTGCTAGAAGGATTTTCAGATTCGTTATCTGGACCAAGAAAGAAATTCCATAATCTCCTATTCAAGCTCATATCCTTCTTTAAAGTAACTCTACAGCAAGCCATAATTAATAATTCTTTATCTTTTTGGGAAACGTTACCTTCATAGACTTTACAATCTAGAGGTAAATGGATAAGAAGCAAGTCGAAAAAGCCTCTAATTACTATAACATCACTTGCAGAATTTAGGCTTGACGAGTTTGAATTTATTGAAGTTGCAAAAGCTCTCACAATTAGGCCCGGCTCAGGAGTTAAGCAGGCTTGTGCTTCGTCAGAAAACTGGTCATTTTCTCCATTTCTTATGATTGAAAATACGGGGAGTCGTTTGTTACACCAATATAATGCACCTAGCCTTTTCTCCGGATTACTTATAATACAAAGAAACATACTCTGCCAGAAGTGAGAATCGTCAGCTAATTTTGACTTAAACTGGTCCATTAAATTCATTACATCCGTAAAGACCTCTGAATTTTCGTCGTCAAGTCCAGAAAGTAAACTTAGCATCAAAGGCTTAGTCATGATTCTTAAGTTACTTGGACGAATGCTCGAAAGTACGTTATTCTTATAGATTCGGATTAATTGAGGCTTTACTTGAATTGAGCAATATGAAAGTAAAGGGAATAGACCGGGGAGCCATATAGACAAATATTCGTTAAAAGAATCAACGCTTAGGGAGTTGAAAATCGATTCATACAAGCTTAATGTCTTCTGATGTACTCCATTGGGTAACCTAGAAGATAAACATAATGCCAATTTATTGGCAACATCGGAGGAGCTGGGAATCCAGTTTAATGTATGAAAGTCCTTTCTATCTTCTATAAGCTGAAGTGATTTGTGTAATCGTGAAAGAAATGCAATGTAGTCAGCCCATTCGTTAAGTGAGTCAAAAGATGATAGTGCCTTTTCGACTTGCTGTATGTACCTTTTATCCTTTGATGTCAATTGAAGGCTATCTGTCTTCTTCATTCCTAAATATTCAATTAGCTTTATCTATCTTGAATTTACTTTCCATTCATAAAGATATTATGTCCGAAGTATCAGTCGGATATGTATCGATCTGTCGAGTTCATAGAATATGATTACGGTATTTACACGCTGGAACAAAAAATGTGCGCGTAAGCTCGATACAGATTGGAGTCCTATAATATAGCAAAAAAAATAGCTCTAAAATGATATATAAGTATATAAATTTCAACTCTGAATTAGCGAATCATAATTGATTTTGCTAAAGCTCCTGAAAGATAATACTACAGAAATCAATCGAAGAGACTCTCTCTAATCTAATATAGTGGAAATAAATTTCATTGCATCTTGCAATTCCTCTTCAGCAGCAGTGTGCACTACGCCAGCATAAGAATTGAATTTATAATTCGAAAAGCCTAAGGACTTGAAAAATTCGGATGTTAACTTACCGAACTCATAACTTATAACTGGATCAGAAGTTCCATGTCCCTGAAATATAGGAGTGGTCAAATTTATTCCTTCAGAATTCTGTTCTCTTGCAATTGTATCTCTAATCGGACAAAACCCGGACAAGGCTACTACACCACCTATCTTAAAATCAAGGAGAGACAAAGTAGACAATGACAATGAAGCTCCCTGTGAAAATCCTCCGATTATGATTCTCTCCGCAGGAATCTTATTAACTTCGACTTGCTCCCTAATCAATTCTTTTAAAATATCACAACTTTTTAAGTGCCCCGCTATATCTTGCTTTCCTCCTGGGTTGCTGAATTCAAAAATGTCGAACCATGCGGGCATGACGTATCCACTATTAGCACTAATAGGTAAATTGGGTGCATTGGGAAACACATAATTAATAGAATCACTATTCTTAATTATATTGGCTTGCTTGACCAACAGTGGAAACCAAGACCAACCCTCACCTGAATCACCTAAACCATGAACAAATATAACTGCAGATTTAGCTGGCTTAGTTACAGCAGGAATCACAACAGACGATATGACCTTCGACATTACCTATACTTATCCTTTCCAGACGAGCTCTATTTCGAATTGAAGATAAATCAAAATCCAGTAATGCACATTCGATCACGTGTGACAATATTATTTACACACGATTAGGGCTAAGTTACTCTTCCACGGTAGAACCAAAACTTTCTTGTTGCACACGATTCAAAAATAAACAAGACAGTTCCAATCATGTAAAATCTCTAACTAGAATCAATACCTGCTCGAAATAGATTAATGCTCACTCTCATCAACAAGATTCTAAAAGAATAACGGCTCCAACCTTACTAAACATCTTGCCTCTACGATAATATTACAAACTTCTACAAATATAAAATTGCTAATACACACTAGTGACGACTCCATAAAACACTGAGCACTGTAAACACCAAAACGCAATTCCGACGCCTCCACAACTACCCAGCTTAATCAAGTTGACCATCAATTTCAGCAATAACAATATTCTAAGATTCTTGTAGAATTATAAACACCACAAGCATTAACCCATTAAAGAAACGAACTCCAATACAAGTATTTGAAATCTTGACTTCCAATAAAAGATACCTGTAATGCCTTCATTTAGATACTAAAAAAGATCGTATAATAATCAATAAATTTATATCAATGAAATATATATGCTTGAAAACAAGATATATAGATCAAATGCTTAAACTCGAAAAACACTTTCATAGTGCCTTAAGAACAAGTGTCTATCCTACTGAAAATGAACCGTTACAAACATTATACCCAAGTAACTAAAAAAACTATACCATTCACGAAGTAATGCAAATCAAAAAGGTGCTCCTAATAAAGAAATTCGAAAAGCTCCTAGCATAAACCTTTCTTACCACACTTCCTTCACCCTCTAAACCCGAAGACTTCCTCCAAAACGTTCCCACACCAAGCTGATACGCATTAACTAATATCGAATGCCTACAACGTTCACCTTTTAAATACTCTGCCCAAAACAATCATCCGTCTTCTCCTAATCTTAAAATCTCCTACTACAACTAAACCTTGATATATTCTTCTTATAATAAGACAATTCAAATCACCAAAATTCTGTCTATCAGTAAGAGATATTCAAAAAAAAAACAGCCCCATCCATGCCTTATCTAAAGAATTCAATAAACCACTTTACTCTTACTAAACCCTGAAATAACATATTCTCCGAATTAACCATCTGCCTTCGCAAAAGAAACTTACTTAATCTACCAATCCTGAAAAGCCAATGAAGCTAAATCCTAAATATCCAATTTCCACACATAGATGTTCAGATGACTAAAGAATTAAATATACAACCAATGATTAAACCATTGAAATTTTAATTAGGTAGTAAATCTTAATCTGTGGCCATTCCTTCATATAATTGTCCTTTGAAAGAAATGGAATCTTGTTTAGATTATTTTGTATTTATGACTTATGATCTTTATGGTGTTTGGGACATCGATAAAGATAAAACAACCATCACAGAGTCTATGAAAATGCTAAATAGAGCAGGAATCAAAGCTACTAAAGCTTATGCTTATATAGCTAATTATGAGAGATCTTATAAGGCAACTTCAGATAGTTGCTTAAATAATAAGTGTGCATTCTCAGGACCAGGTAATAAAAGAGATTATACTACTACTCCTCGCGCTTTATCTCAATATGAGATAGAAGATATAGAAAAATCAATTAACGATAATGATGAATGGTTTGAATCTGTTTCTCAATATAGTTTTATGAGGTATGATTCAGATAGTATTGTTTCTTGGAATAATAATATTGCTTCAATAAGAAATTTTCTTCAAGAAAGTGGATTTAGAGGTAGCGCGTATTATGGGCAGCTAATTATTATTCTGGAGAAGGTAATGGAGGTGATATATTAGAAGTTTTTGATTCTTATTGGGATGATGTTGATGACGAAGAAGCCGAATTTATAGGGTCTATTGATGATTCTATAACTATAAAAAGTACTACTTATAGTAAATGCGATAAAGCTCCTTCTTCTATAGATATTGATTCTAAATCTGATGATAATTGCATATTTTTGGGAATAGTATTCAATTTAATATCTACTTCAGATTCGACTTTAAATTATTTGTATAATTTAGATAGAACTAAATTAACTAAAGACCATAAATTGTATAATAAAATGGTTCAAAGTTCTTTATGGAGTGAGTATGATAATTGGATTGGATTTACATTATTTGGAGATACGGAATAAGGTGGAGATGGTACAGGCGCTCAATATTATAAATAAATGTATGAAAAATAGTAAAGAGGTAGATTCTTTTAGTTATCGTATATTTCAAAATTCTTGATAAAAATTTTAAGCTAACTCTTACAAGTTCATATAAGCCACAGCGATCTTCCCTTCAGGTGAGCGCACTTAGAAACACATATTATTGATTATTTGATGCAACGGATTCTATTAATCATTTGTAATGTCCGAATTAATATTTTTATACTTGCATACAGCATGCTAAATGATGGCTGGGAATTACCCTACTGAATGAGGTTATCAGAATGACTAAATAAATAGGGTAAATAAACTAATCTTATCAAGTCCAAATGTAGGCAGTCATGATGAGTATCAAGAACTGTAATTCTTGTTGTCAACAACTTACTTTTAACTACATGTCCAATTTATTAATTTAATGCATGTGGATTATATTTGGCGTTATGAAATGTTTGTTTAATCGGACGCCAGGTTTTTGTATCATATTGTTTAAGCTTCCAAAGCCCAAGCGCTTCGTATATTTAAATGAAATATTATTTTCTGATTGTAAAGTTTTTTGATAGGTTATTTACTTTCAAAGTATAGGTTAGTTTGGATAATGAAGAGAGGTTGTGATTCATGAATAAGTGAGATACAATATGATTCAGTATAATTTTAGCGAGATCATTAATTTATTTATTTTTTTTCTAGCTTTATATTCATTAATAATATGTTCCTTCCTATTATCTTGTATCCATTCCTTTACTTGAAATCGTATATACTTTTTATTTTCCTTATATTTCAAGGGGAATAGAGTATAGTAAATTTCCTAATAGCTATAATAAGGTTATTCAGACTTTAGAATTGGCATTGCAGTTAGATTAAATTGAGGCAACAGACTTGACTCGACTTATTTCAGGAACTGAAGTAATATTGGGCTAGCTTTTGAGAGGGCATCTGTATACCAATCTTTGAATTGAGAAGGAGAGAAGTGTATGAATTTAATTGAGAGTGTTGTCTTCAACGATTCTGTGTGCGTTTTTTATTCTAATTATTTATTTTTGTGATAATCTATACAGATTTACACGATTTTAGTGAGCCAGTCAAAAATTTGATTAAAGAGTTGATTCTTTAAGTGTTGCTCACTATCGATATTTCCAGTTTGACTATGTGTAATGCTCAGAATAACACCAAAACAATCAACCATATTGTTTAAAATGTGTTGATTCGCCTGAAGTTGTGATTCTTCTTGGAAGATTGTTTGTGAATTATTGCTTAGTTTATTCAATTGGTTCGATGACACTTGCTTGTCGTCGTCTTCAACTGATTCCTGGTATTCTTTTCTCCTTTGTAGTAGAAATGGTATTATAATTGCTTCACGGAATGCGGAAAGAAGTGAGTTTTCTATATCTATATCTGCTGTTTTAACTGTCCCTGAACTTGAAAGATCTTGTAAAGATGCTTGCCTAAAGTGATTCTGAAGAGGTTGAAACATACCTAGAATTGAATATCTAATCTTCAAATTGAAATAATCCCAAGTAGAAGATAATTTTTCCCAGGAAACTATCAACGTCACCTCTAATTGATTTTTTCCCTTTAGTGAATTTGAATGTAGCTTTCCGATATTCCTGTTTTCACTATTTAGATCTTTTTTCAATATTGCCATGCACCTTAAAAAGTAAGCAAACAAATCGAGAGAAATTTCATGAATCTTAAACTCATCAACTTTTTCAGAATGCTGGTCAGTATTGACTTGAATAGACGTAGCTGAATTGGCTCTATTAAATTTAATAGGTTTAAGTTTTGATTTAGACATTTTTTGGGAATTTCCCGCCTGCGGTACTGTGTCAGCTGAATTTTTGGTTAGAGAGAAAGAGTTGCCATCTTTGGTATATTTATCCTTTATAATGCTTGCAAGATCCTCAATAGTGAATCCAAGATACGGATGTTTGGAGCCATTAGTTAAAATCTTCTGTTGCGATGGCAAGAATAGCGGCTTTGTAAGTAGAAAAAGATGATCAAAGAACTTTGAATCCTTGTTATCAAAGTCAGCCTGAACTGAATATTCGTCATCGTAGTCTTCCCCTGAAATTCCTAGTCCCATTTCCTGATGTTGATGCTTATGTACTCGATTTTGTAGATATTGGTCTGTTGGTACTAACATCTTTTTGTGAATGTCCAATATTGAGTAATCATTTGTACCGTCTGTGTCGTCTACGGAATAGTTCGGATCCGTGAATTTATATATCATTGCAAAATCAACGTCGGAAACAAATGAATTTGAATTGTTAGATGATAAACTAAATGTAGTTCTTGATGGATTGTTAATCTTCTGTTTCGTGTTGTAGTCTATGGAATGATTAATGCCTGAACCTTCATTTGACAACTGAGAATTACTCTGTGAACGGTGGAATAAGCTATGGAAAGTTGACACCGGTGAAGTTACAGAATTCTTTCTTACATTATTGGAAGCGTTTTCTGTCGACAGACTCGAGCTCAAAATCTTCTTCGAAACTTTTAACCCATGATGACCATTTGTTTGAATCGTTAGTTCCGGTTTTTTGGGGGCATTCTTGCTTGAGAAAAGCCTATTCTTTGATGGAAGCCTGAATTTAGAAGAGCTTGCAGATGTTTTCTTAAAGTCTATACTGGTTGCTATCAGACTATCATCATCACTATTATTGTGTAAATTCTCCTTACTTCCTAACTGAATTGGAGGTTGAAAAAGAGTTGACAGAGATCTGTTCTTAGTAAACAACCGAGTCAATGGATTCGTCTTCATTGTTGCAATGCTAACATTGGAACCCAGTGATGAATTAGTATTTGATTTCTTCAATGTATTAAACCCGACACTCGAAACATTTGACGTTACATTCGTTGATTGAGGATGGAAATTTGATGAGGAGGAGTTATTTGCATGCAAGTAGAATGGCGAGTTCTTCTCCACTGAAAAGTCACCCATTCTATTGAACCAATAGGTTAGTCTGATGAATCTAATGAATCTGTTTGATTTGACGTAATGTTTTTTAGGACTCAAAAACTGCGCGATCTGCCTGTCGTAAAATTATCTAGGACATGCAAGCTTGAAAGCAAGTGAATTATACAATTATGCTGTTTAAAGAGAGTGCAAATACGGCGTTGGCAGATAAAGAGTACTCGAAGGCTATAAATTTTTACACTTTAGCTTTGAAAAGTGAACCTTCAAACTCAATCTTGTATTCATCTAGAGCTAAATCGTACTACCACCACGCGAGAGAACACCCTAATCCTTCTCCTCAACAGTGGAAGAAAGTGGCAGATGACTGCCACCGGGCTATTTCCTTAGATAAGAAGAACTATGATGGTATGTACTATAATGGATTATATGTACTCTATGGATTAATGGATTACGACAGAGCGTTGAAAATAATCGAGGAAGCCTACAATAAATCGCTTGAAAACGCCAAAAATCTGAGAAAGTATCTGTTGCCGCAAGAAATATACTATGAGATTTTACTAATAAAGCAAAAAAGGAGGGAAGAGGACGATGAAGATAGATTAGCGAATTCACATCCATTATTTTCAAAATTAGTGTTGCTCTTGCAACAAGATTATCACAAAGAGCTAGATGAACTTAATTCTAAAGACTTATCTAGACCTGCTCTTGATTATGCAATAACTAAACTCTCGATAAAATATGCTGATGATACAAAAGATTTAATTAAAATCTTTTCGAACAATTACAATCATGCCGTAAGGAAGGATGCCCTTTCGGATCCTCCAGATCACCTTTGCGATCCCATATCGTTCACATTACTACATGATCCTGTAATAACTGCCTCGGGCCACACTTATGAAAGATCCTGGCTTTTGAATTATTTATCACTGCATGATACAGATCCATTGACAAGGGAAAAGCTTTCCATTGAACAGTGCTATCCAAATAGCTCTCTAAAATTGTGTGTAGATGATTTTCTTAAGAATCATTCTAGAAGTGCAGATATATAGTACTAAATGAAAGAGTTTTATAGAAACGTCGGGTTTAATAATTTCTAAAAATAATCCTACTTCGTACTATAAGTATACCAACCACTCCAATGTTGTTTGCAATCGCTACTATTCCTCTCTTCACACTAATAGCTATTTCGCGCGTCACATAATAATTTGTGGCATGTACTCTGAGATAGAAACATACAAACATTAAACTGCCTAATTAGGATAATTCAAAAACATTTGAATCGAAATGTAAACATTACATAGCATCTTTAGAGAAAACTAATGGCTTCGCAATACTGAATGTATCGCTGAATATAAGTATACAGTTATAATTACTTATTCTACTGAATTTAAGCTTTGCATTCAATAATTTCGAATTCAAAGATGAATCCTTTCGATGAGTCTGAAGATTCTCCATTCAAGGAAAACCACCCCATGCTTCCAAATGCTGCATTTACAAGTGACAGAACATCACCAAGGAGATATCAGAACTTTGAAAATGAAGAAAGTGACGAATTAGAAGAGAATGGTTTTATGGCCTTTCCTCAATCGATGCAAGGTACAAGACAATCGCCCAATATTTTTACAAGAAGCACAGCCCGTGCTAATTCAATGGGAAGAAATGTCCTCGAGAACACACCAAATCTTCAATACGGTAATGGGACCCCAAGAGCCCAATTTACCACCAGAGAGTCCCCTAAACGTCAAAAAAAAACGGAAGTTACTATTGATTACGATGATCTTGATGGAAGAGCTAGTTTGAGAGGTTCGCCGAGACGTTCTCAGTTTGGTGGAAGCTCAACAAGAAGTGAGAGGTTTTTAGAGCCCCCACAGCCTATATTTACCCCAGAAACATTCGCTGAAGCAAATCCTCATGACGATCAAGAAACGATAACCGATGAAAAGAAAGATCATTACGATTATGATTCTTATGAAAAAGCGAGAGAATTGGAGGAGAGATCCGTTTATTCTGAGTCAACGGCATACAGTGGTTCGTCCTACGTTTCTGAGCTTCCAAATCAAGGGAGTGAATACTTCAGTGAATCGATAGATGGAAATATTATGAATAATATCAGTAATGGTTACCATCCAGGAAGAGAAAAGACCATCTCAAAGCGAAAAGTTAGATTAGTTGGAGGTAAAACAGGAAACTTGGTCTTAGAAAATCCAATTCCTGATGAATTAAAAAAAGTGTTAACAAGGACTGAATCACCCTTTGGTGAATTTACACATATGACGTATACAGCCTGTACTTCAGAACCAGATGATTTCGTGTCTGAAGGATTTACTTTAAGGAGTGCTAAGTACGGAAGAGAAACCGAAATTGTTATATGTATCACAATGTATAATGAAGATGAATACTCGTTCGCTAGAACTATGCACGGTGTCATGAAAAATGTTGCTCATTTATGCTCCAGACACAAATCCTCGAAATGGGGAAAGGATGCTTGGAAAAAAATACAAGTCATTATTGTTGCTGACGGTAGAAACAAAGTCAATGAATCTGTTCTCCAATTATTAACTGCAACAGGATGCTATCAAGAAAATCTTGCAAGACCGTATGTTAATAACAAAAAGGTCAATGCACATATTTTTGAATATACTACACAAATTTCTATCGACGAAAACTTGAAATTCAAAGGAGACGAGAAAAACTTAGCACCAGTACAAGTGCTATTCTGCTTGAAAGAACAAAATCAGAAAAAAATCAATTCACATAGATGGCTCTTCAATTCATTTTGTCCAATTTTGGATCCAAATGTCGTAGTATTGTTGGATGTTGGTACCAAGCCAGATAATCACGCTGTTTATAACTTATGGAAAGCTTTTGATAGAGATTCAAATGTTGCTGGTGCAGCAGGTGAGATAAAAGCAATGAAGGGTAAAGGTTGGATTAACTTGACTAATCCTTTGGTGGCATCTCAAAACTTCGAATATAAGATGTCCAACATTTTAGATAAGCCAACAGAATCTTTATTCGGGTACATTAGTGTCTTACCTGGTGCATTGTCTGCATATAGGTATATTGCCTTAAAAAATCACGAAGATGGTACAGGACCTTTGGCATCATATTTCAAAGGTGAAGATTTATTAAAAGATCAAGGTAATGATAAGAAGAATAACAAAACCAATTTCTTCGAAGCAAACATGTACTTAGCGGAAGATCGTATCTTATGTTGGGAGCTTGTCGCTAAAAAGAACGAGAACTGGGTATTAAAATTTGTTAAGCTGGCCACAGGTGAAACAGATGTTCCAGAATCGATCGCCGAATTTCTTTCTCAAAGAAGACGTTGGATTAATGGTGCATTTTTTGCTGCATTGTATTCTTTACGTCACTCGAATAGAATTTGGAAAACGGACCACTCATTTTTAAGGAAGTTTTTCTTACATGTTGAGTTCTTCTACCAGTTTTTAAATCTTGTTGTTTCATTCTTTTCTTTGAGTAATTTCTACCTAACATTTTACTTTTTGACAGGTTCATTGATACATAACAAACACATGGGGCACAATGGAGGTTTTTGGGTATTTACATTATTCAATTACTTGTGTATATGTGTCTTAACCTCACTTTTCATCGTTTCCATAGGAAATAGACCACAAGCATCAACGTTAATATTCAAGACCTTGATTATTTTGTTAACAGTGTGCGCTTTATACGCATTGATAGTTGGATTCTACTTTGTTTTCAATACAATACAAACTTTCGGCATGGGAGATTCTTCAACATATGTGTTTGTTAGTATTGTTGTTTCTTTATTGGCAACATATGGCTTGTACACATTAATGTCAATTTTATACATGGATCCATGGCATATGATAACTTGTTCAGCTCAATATTTCCTTATGATTCCATCTTATACTTGTACCTTACAAATCTTTGCATTTTGCAATACTCATGATGTTTCATGGGGTACTAAAGGTGATAATAATCCTACCGAAGACAAGACCAATCAGTATATTATCGAGAAGAACGATCAAGGTGAATATGAGGCTGTAGTTGTTGATGTAAATGTTGATGAAGTTTACCTCGAAACCTTGTATAATATAAGATCTAAGAGATCAAACAAGAAGGTTTCAAGTAATGAATCGAAGCCAAACTTGATGGAAGGAGAAGATTATGCAAAAGATGTGCGTACCAGAGTTGTCTTGTTATGGATGCTCTCCAACTTAGTATTTATCTTGACTATGCTACAAGTTTATGAACCAGGACAGACAAAACAAAACATATATTTGGCAATAATTTTATGGCTTGTGGCAATTTTGGCTCTTTTCAGAGCAGTAGGTTCGTTAGGATACCTTATTCAAAACTCTATAAGATTTTTGGTGGAATCCAAGAGTAAATGGAGTCATAGAAGAGGCCAGGGATATGCCATTCCAGGAACTAATGCTTTAAATTGAATTTATATACATATATATACCATATTTTAATACCCTCAATATACTATCAGTATTTCTTTGATATAATATCGTGTGATGTCGTGTGATGTCGCCAAATGCTGCGATGTCGCATTTTTATAACTCTATTTTACCCGAGAGCAGAGAAACACAATTTCCTCAGTTACCATTAATAAGAGTCAGATCATTGTACAATTCTTCAACTATGGTAGCATTGGAAAGGAAAAGAAAGAATGGAAGTTCTGATTCAAAAGGAGTAAAGAAATTAAAGTCTGTGGCTACCTCATCTTTCATTTTACACTCGTATTCGAAGTTGCCAGACTTGAATGATTTTCCAAAAGTAAGAACTGAGCTCTTGGATATCTTTGTATGGGGTACCGGATCCATGTGTGAATTGGGTTTAGGACCTTCAGCAAAAACAAAAGAAGTTAAAAGGCCAAGATTGAATCCATTTTTGACATCTGAAAAATTGGATGGAACTGGTATTGTTGATTTTGCGATCGGAGGAATGCATTCTATCGCTCTAGATGGCAAAAACAGAATCTGGTCATGGGGTGGTAATGATAGTGGAGTCCTTGGTAGAGATTCTTCGGCAAAAGAAGTATTAAAAAGCTTGGATGCCGATGATGAAGAAGATGATGAGGATGGAGATCTTAATGAATCGGAATCTACACCTGGCTTGGTTACAGACTTACCAAAAGAAGGAAAAATAGTTCAATTAGCTGCAACTGACAATTTGAGTGCTGCATTATATGATAACGGAGATGTATATGCTTGGGGTTGCTTCCGTTGTAACGAAGGATTGTTAGGTTTCTTGAGAAATGAAATAAAAATGCAGAGAACTCCATTAAAGATTAAAGAATTAAAAAATATTGTTCAATTAGCTTCTGGAAAAGACCATATTCTTGCTTTAGACTCGAAGGGTATTGTTTATGCTTGGGGTAATGGTCAGCAAAATCAGTTGGGGCGTCGTATTATTGAAAGACATCGTTATCGCACTTTAGAACCTCAACAATTTGGATTGTTTGGCATCAAGTACATAGCAAGTGGTGACTTTCACTGTTTTGCTATCGATCATAATGATAACGTGTATGCTTGGGGTTTGAATCAATTTGGTCAATGTGCTTTGACCGATGAAAATGGAGAATTGGAAGACGGCTCGACTTTGACTAAACCAACTATTATTGAATCCTTATCTAAAAAAGGTATTAAATCTATTGTAGCAGGTGAACATCATTCGTTGGCCTTGACTAATGATGGTAGTGTTTTGGCTTGGGGTCGTTATGACATGAAAGAAATTGGTATTCCCAAAGACAAATTACCGAAGACGGCGTATAAGGACGAACATGGAAATACCAGAGCTGTTCCCGTACCAACTTCATTACAATTTGGTTCTCAAGAGGGAGTTAAAATCAAAGCTATTGGTGCCGGGTCTCACCATTCATTTGCAGTTACCGAAGATGGATTTATTTATTCATGGGGATTCGCGGACACTTACGCCCCGGGTTTGGGTCCCTTAGATGAAGATGTGGAAAAGCCGACTAGAATCGTCAATACTGCCACCAAGTACCATGATATTGAATTAATTGGTGCCGGTGGTCAGTTCTCGGTTAGTGGAGGTAAAAAAATTGAAGATGAAGATAAAGCAGAAGATAGGTTAGAAAAATATGATGATATTGATTAGGAAATTTTATCTCTTGGATCTAATTACTCATTGTTTTTTTCTTTAAACTGTAATTTTCATATAAAAATTGTTTTAGTATTTTTGTCATATTAGTTAGTCCAAAAGTTTTGTAATTTCTTAAAATATATGTTTGAAATAGAGTATTTTTATTTAAAAATCGCGCAATATTAGCATTTATCTAAGCTAGTTTCGAATAAAATTGTCAAATTTGTACACTCATGGTATGAGCTATTCTAGAAGTGGTTTCGCTTATTCAACATAAAAAATTTTAAAACGTTCTTTTACAACTAAATTAGGGTAATTTGTTGAACATTTTTCGGGTAAACGAGAAATTCAAGTTTTTGAAACAAATTAACGAATTTTTAAAAAAAAATTACTTGCCCACTCTATATTATTGTTTTTAGTTGGTAAAAAGTTCAATAATGAAAAACCGAAAGAGGAGATAATCTATTTAATAATATCTATGATAGCTTAAAAGGTGGCTTGAAGTTTACTGATCTGAGATTAAAATTATCGGCTTTTCGTAAAAGATTTACAGTTCATTTTGATAAAGCATTCAATTTTATTGAGTTTTATTAAATAATATTTAGATCGCATAACTCCGAACTTCGAAATAGGACTTCGTGGCCAAGTTGGCTAAGGCGTAAGACTGTTAATCTTAAGATCGTGAGTTCGACCCTCACCGAGGTCGTTTTTTTACCAAGTGTGTAATGACTGAGAGAACCTGATAATTGCTTTGGAGTCGTAAATTTTGAGCGAAATAATTTTGCTAAAAAATAAACGAAGGTTAAACTTAGGCTGACACCTTTCTTTCTGATTACGTATAATTTCAGAACTTATTTTGCCTTGCTTAGGTTAAAGAATAATTTTTAACGAAGAGTTCTGAACAAGATTGAATAACGAAACCTATGGAGTCTTCCTAATTGGACATTATAGCTTTGAAAAAAGTTCAGCTTCGTGACAAGCGTGATTGAATCTCTGTAGATCGTAGTTAAAGTCATTGGTACGACGGCCAAGTTTATAAAAGTCCTATCCTTTCATATATAGTCTTATTCTTCGCGACAACCACTCTTATCTAAGAATTAGATTTATTCCTAGAGATTTACTGATCAAATAATTCTATGATGTCCCTTCTAGAGCATGTCTTTAAAGTTAGGAATATTCCCCGAAGTCATTTTCTCACCTGGTAGAATGTGATCATGATTATATTGGGTTCAAGTTCTTCAGAAATGCTGTTGAATGAGATTTGGAGTTCCTGGGGAAGATAATTCGTATTTGCTGGCATGAGGTTCTTTTTCATGTTCGAAGAGACTGAAGCTAACTCGAGTTCGTCTATCGATTTCATCAAGTCTTTTTGAATGGGGATATTTTTCTTGATGATTTTCGATAACTCTTCATTATCTGCTGCAACCAGTCTTTGGGGTCCGAGTCGTATATCTTGTTTTTGCATAACTTTTTGTGTCAATTAAGAATCGAGAATACCTTTTACTTCTTTGTCATTTCATATTTCAGTGGGTTTTTTTAATGCTACTTTTTTGATTGCGTATGTTAACCTACTTTCGAGAGATCCTCGGGGAACTTGAAAGATTCAAGAGTGCTCTTACTGGAACAAGTAGATCAACTTAAGCCACACTATTTTTGAAACGGGAGAAATAAACGTAAAATAGGACCTGGATAGAGAAGGTTGGCATTCCGATATCTGTGGCAGTAGTGGAGAGAATGAGTGGTTAATATGTGACCTCGAACTTTCAATTAAGACTTCGTGGCCAAGTTGGCTAAGGCGTAAGACTGTTAATCTTAAGATCGTGAGTTCGACCCTCACCGAGGTCGTTATTTAAAATTATTTTTGGCTTTGGGTTACTTCGTTCAGTTTTTTTTGCTACTAATTCGAATTCAAATCACATGTTACTATGTGGAAGTTGTGTGTAAACATTTCGTACACTTAAGAATATGCCACATCATCTAAGCACCTTCTTATTTCTCGACAACACGGATAATTAACGCTTATTGCCTTTCGACGAAATTTGAATGCATCTTCAGCTTCTTGAATTGTGTACTAACCAGATTACACAGCATTTTTCGTAGTACTGCATATACTCTATTTCAACAAATCGAACTCGATAGTTAACTAGTGGACGTTAACAAGATATAACCGAAGATAAGAAATTTAAGATCTATACCATGTATAATACTGCTTCGCAACTTACAAGCTCGACTAACAAAGCTATCCCTAGTTCAGGGAATGATGCGATAGCTACGAATAACAAGGCATTGAATGATGAGCAAATTTATCAGTGGATATCAGAGTTGGTCACAGGTACTAATAGAGAACGTGCATTGCTAGAATTGGGAAAGAAGAGGGAACAATATGATGATTTGGCATTATTATTATGGAATTCATTTGGAGTGATGACTGTATTACTCGAAGAAATTATTTCTGTTTATCCTTATTTAAACCCCCCAGTGTTGACAGCATCTATATCAAATAGAGTGTGCAACGCATTAGCATTACTTCAGTGCGTTGCTTCGAACATACAGACCCGTGGATTATTTCTTAGTGCAAACTTACCGCTTTACTTATATCCGTTTTTATCTACAAATGCAAGGCAAAGGTCTTTTGAATATTTGAGGTTGACTAGTTTAGGTGTTATTGGTGCATTGGTTAAAAATGACACTCCAGAAGTTATCAATTTCCTTCTCACAACCGAAATTGTTCCGTTGTGTTTGAATATAATGGAAATTTCATCTGAATTATCCAAAACCGTCGCTATTTTTATCTTGCAAAAGATCTTACTTGATGATCAGGGATTATCTTACATTTGTACAACCTATGAAAGGTTTCATACAGTTGCATCCGTTTTATCTAAAATGATAGATCAATTAAGTGCAACTGCTTCAACACAAAATCCCCAACAGTCCTCGAGTAGTTCTGGAAGGTTATTGAAACACGTTGTTAGATGTTACATGCGTTTGTCAGATAATTTGGAAGCTAGGAAAGCTTTGGCAAATATATTACCAGAACCATTGAGGGATGGAACTTTTTCCTTGATATTACATGATGATGTAGCTACTAAGAGATGTTTGGCTCAATTGTTATCCAATATTAGTGATTTAAATTGATTCTGTTACCAGGCGATGTATAGGGGGTACCGTACGAGCCCCAATTGCACTGGCTATAAATTTAGTACAAAATGTTCAGAGTTTTGATTTTATAGTTACTAGGCTTAGGCCTTCCTTTTACGACTAATGTATATTATAGTATTATATAGAACTTTTAAGCGAGTCGTTTTTCTCGCCAGTTATGGTAATTTCCACTAATCTTAATTTCTTTTCAAAATGTCAAAACACGAAAATGTCGCACAAGATGAGTGTCGCCGATAAGTATATTAAAGGAAGGAATATCTCTCTCTTTGAAAATAATTAAAGAAACGGTAAACAGGATGACTCAGAACGACAAGACACACCAGTTTACCCATTCTAATACTCGTCGGAGAGCATCCGTTGTCTACGGCTCAGTTGGAAAGGGTGGAATATTTGTCCCATCGGACTTTATAAAGTCAAAGGAGGAAAATGTCTCATTTGACGATGAAGGTAGACGTCCATCTGATAACAACATTGAAGCTTCAAGCGAATTTGAACCTTTATTACTTCGTGCAAGTGACAGAGATGGAAAGCACCGCAGGTCAAGTGTTAGACGCGAGTTAATTGATGAAGAAAGAGAGCTTTTGAAAAACCATAATATCAATGTAAGTGAAAACGATGAAGATGTTATGGATGCCTTTGAGAATGCTGTCGTTGGGAAGCAATTGGAACAAACAACCTGGAGAATTGAGTTAAAAGCTTTATTCAAATCCTCAATTCCTCTTGTTTTGACATTCTTATTACAGAATTCACTTTCTACTGTCTCTGTTTTCACGGTTGGTCATCTTGGTGCTGTCGAATTGGCTGCAGTGTCAATGGGATCTATGACAGCAAATATTTCTGGATATGCAACAATTCAAGGTATCGCGACTGCATTGGACACTTTGTGCCCTCAAGCTTTTGGAGCAAAGAAATACACCATGGTAGGTGCCTGGATCCAAAAATGTACTGCATTAATTGTGGTTGTCATGATTCCGATTCTAATTATGTGGATCTTCTTCGGATACAAGATCATCTGTTTAATTGTTCCCGACAAAGAAACGGCCAAACTTGCAGCTGTATATTTAAAATATATCGCCCCAGGTATTCCAGCATACATTACTTTCGAATGTGGTAAAAGGTTCTTGCAAGCACAAGGAATTTATCATATTTCCACTTATGTATTACTAATTGCAGCTCCTTCAAATTTAGTTATGAATTACTTACTTGTCAGCAAATACGGCTACCTAGGTGCCCCAATTGCTGTTGCAATCAACTACTGGTTGATGGCAATTGGCTTAATTGTATCAACGGTTTATTTTATTAATGAAGATAGTACCCCT
The DNA here is from genome assembly GCA_030575035.1 of Suhomyces vadensis. NCBI lineage: Eukaryota > Fungi > Ascomycota > Pichiomycetes > Serinales > Debaryomycetaceae > Suhomyces > Suhomyces vadensis. The sequence continues at coordinate 48,443 of JAJMGK010000041.1, forward strand.
TCGGGTATTCACCCTTTGAAATGTTGGGGTGGATTAAAAATTAAGGAAGCTTTTAGTGCTTGGGGAAAATTGGCTCAATTAGCAATTCCAGGTTTAGTTATGTTGGAAGCAGAGTTCCTCGCTTTCGAGATTTTGACATTAATGGCTTCATACTTGGGTACCGTTGCTCTTGCAGCCCAATCCATTGGAACTACAGTCGCTTCATTGACCTATCAAGTTCCATTTGCCATCGGTATTGCTTCATCTACTCGTATTGCTAATTTCTTAGGAGCTGGATTGGGAGGAGCTGCCAAAACTTCTACTAAGGTAGCTATTAGTTTTGGAATGGTTATATCAGCTCTTAATTTCTTTGCATTATTCCTTTTTCAAAGACAGATTGCAGAGGCCTTCACTAAGGATGAAGAAGTTATTAGAACCGTCGGTGGCGTTATGTGGTTAATTGCATTAATGCAGGTCTCTGATGCTATGAATGCCAATTCTGCGGGCTGCTTGAGAGGTCAAGGTCAGACTAAAATTGGCGGAATTGTCAATTTGATTTCTTATTATTTAATTGGTATCCCAATGTCTATCTACCTTACATTTTATTCAAAATTCGGCGGTACTTTGCATGGACTATGGATTGGTAGTACTACTGCATTAACAGTAATTGGGGTTGTTCAAAGTTATTACGCTTTATACGCTGATTTTGATGTATTATGTGAAAACGCCAGAAAGAACACCTCAGAGGACAATTTTGTTGTTTAGAGACTTTTAGATTCGTATATAATAGCATTTCATACTTAAAATATCGATTAGCCTTCCTATTAATCTAATATACACAGAAGAAATAATTAAATAATTCTAGAACGCATCTGTCATTGTAGCTTCCTTGGTTTCGACGTTGGTGAGTCTTGGCTGACCAGCTAACAACTCTCTACGAATTTCTGGACCAATAGAGTGATGGAATCTCTGTCTTACAGTTTCCAATAAGAAGTCCCTCTGGTCATCCGTAATGTCGTTTTTATAACGTTGGGCGAATGCTAAAAATGCTTTATGCCAAACAACTGGAAGCTGAGGCGTAGCCTCACCTTGAGCAACCTCAATATTTTGAGCAGCATCTCTGAATCTCATGAAGTAGAAAACCAAGTCATCCAAAGTTTGATAAGGTAAAGCATACTTTTTTTCAATAAGCACTCTTATAAATACAGTAGTTGAAGGTTTGAATTCTCTTTGCACTAATTGAGTCAAAGTAACTGATGAATGTAAAACCGGAACTGAAACCTTGGCCAATACAGAGGCAGCAATTGTGGCTTCTCTTACAGTACAAAATGAGTCAACCAACGGAAGTAAGAATCCTTTGAAAAATGCAGCAGGTTTATACAATGACTTCTTTAATGCCCTGTAAATATGGTAGTTTAATGAATGGTCTTCTGATTCTATAATAGATGATCTGAATCTTTCTAATAAGACTGATTCAACAAACTTCTTTGCTTCATTTGCTTGCAAGTTAGAAACAAAAAGTTTTGTTCCTTCATAGACCGCATGTGGAGTCCATGCTTCAGGATTGGTGACAAACAATACATCCTCCCAATTTCTTAATGAGGGTAACACTTTAAATAATTTAGGCAATTTTCCATGAGTGTAAGTCGCCAAAATTTGACCGATTTTTTCATATGCTGCAATAACCTTTGGAGGTAATAAAACTGCATTAGTAGGCTTCTCGGTAATCTCAGATTGAGTTTCTTTCTCTTGAATCTTTGCTAAGATCTTATCAGCTAAATTGATGGATTGACCTGCTCCGTTATTTTGAAAGTACTTGTTAAACAATTCAGCATCCTTTTCATCAATTTCAACCTCTTCTTCTAATGCCTCTTCATCAAAATCAGAATATTCTTCTTCGTCTTCTTCATCTTCCTCGTCTTCATCTTCCTCATCATCCTCGTTCTCTTGAGCTCTGAATGCTTCAGCAAAAGACGGACCTTGCTGTTTGATTTCTTCCTCCTTAAGCTCTTCCTGTTGTTCCTTGGCTAATTGCAATATCTTTCTCGAACTAGCTGCATCTAAGTAACCCTCTTCTTGTTGATGGTTCTTCTTAGTATGAGATGATCTAGGCTGAGATCTCAAAGCTCCACCCAGACTAGAGATATCCTTTAAAAGTGGGTTGTGACGTTGTTTACCTTTTACGTCGCTAACTGTAATCTTCCCCATTCTATCTTTATATGGTTATATTATTATATAAGTTCCGAAACTAAAGCTTGATGCGTTACAATTATTACTTTTCAGATCTAGTTCGTGCGATGACTTACAAAAAAAATTTCTTACTTATTTTGGCGCTAGAAAACTTGGTGATGCGATACTCTAACGAAGAGAGATGAATAAATTTGTTGTTCGCCTAACAGGTCCTTTATCGGAAGATACCTGTACCCATGGTTGAGGTATGATAATTTTACCACCAACATGCCGATTGTAGAAGACTCGTCTGCTAGAAAGGAAGTTGATTTTACTGTAAATTTGACAAAGACTAAGTCATTGGGAGCAGTGACCATACCGGAGAAAGTTTCATTCCAAATTGGATTGAACCCGTTATCTATAATGGTCCGGCTTTTACCCTTTGACATATTCGGTTCATCCCAATCAATTGTAGAAGCACCGATAACTTCAAATAAAACGTATGGGTTGATCAGATTTTCGCTACTTTTTGGTTTGGGTAATTGATGAGCACTAATTATGTCAATTTTGAACCTGACCTTGACGGGACTCGAAGGGATGATAGTTCTCTTAGAGGTCTTGATCACAGGTTTGCGCAATATTTTGGGCTTGAGTACATAACCTTTGTTGTTAACACCATCGAATAGGGCCTCATTAATTTGTTGACCGAGGTCATATGTTTGCCAGTTCGTAGCAACAAATTGAGCTCCATGAGCCCAATATTGAATAGGAATGAAGTTAGAGGATTTGATCCTCATTTTTGACGGATAGATTCTCATTAGATATCTTCTATTATGCTTGTCAACGGCAATTCTCTTCGTATCATCTTTCAACATAGAGTTCAATGATTTTTCACTTAAAGAAAAGCAATGATTGTATGTCTTGGATTCAGGCAAGGAAAAGTTTCTGAACTTTATACCTTGAACATAAACTCCTAAATCACTTAGTTCATTACATACTTTGGTTCTCTCAGTTTTGTTTCTTAACGAGAACGAGCTCCTTCTACCAGTAGTTCCATTATCCTCACTAAATGATGTAGTAGTTGACGAGGTGGTACTATTAATGTCCCCCGAGCTCATGGAGATTCCTGTCTTCTTGACTTTCAATAATATACGATTTTGTAAGTCGTTTGGGGATGGCAATATATATGAATCATCAGTCAACGGCAACACAACCAATTGGTCGCCCAATACTTCTTTTAATATTTTAACCATCTTAAGTTGATTGGGGATAGAGCAATGTACTTCAAGACTTAATACCAAAGGATACGGGGAAGCAACAAACGCAAACTTTTTAATGGTTTTCACAACGTTAGTAAATGAAATAGACGTGGTAAACGTCCGGCCATGATTTACGATTGGCTCATCCGTTTCACTATTAGAAGTAAAATTTGTACTATCGGTGTCATCATCAATTTTCCCATCCCAGACATCAATTTCAACACATTTGCAACCCCTCTGCAATGCTCTAATATATCCATTAATCGACGAATCACCCGCGACTTGTCTCCCAACGAGGTAAGTATTGTGTGACGAAGAGACAAAATATTCGTTTAGTGGTTGACTTAAATCTTCATTAATAGTATTTAAGCAGGGTGAGTATTTGGATAACAAGAAGTTATTCCAATTTTCAGGAAACCAATATTCCCCGCTGTCGAAAGTAAACTTTTTAAACAATTTCAATAAATGAGAATCATCAAATGATTCTTTTTGGACTGATTTCATAAACGATTTAAAAGTATCAAATGTTATGTTTTCAGAACCAAAGATAGAATCCCATATAGATTGAATATCATTTCTCAATTTTAATATTGAGACAAATTTCTTAAATTTATCAAAGTCAAGACATGGGGCAGATAGAGCCAGGGCCGAAGACTTTGGGGAAATGTTGGAAATATCCGAGCTATATGAATTTGATTTTTCGAAATTCCTTAAATCAATTGGATCATCCCAACATACATCGTCAAATATCAGTTTAAGAAATTTCCTGCTAATATTGATATTTAGTCTTCTGGTATATTTAAGAATGTCTTGGAATGACAAGGCCTTCTTTACCTCTTTATTGTCTTCTTCAAAAAAATTGAGATGTTTGAGTGATTTTTCATCGTTCATGTTTAGAAATTGATTTGCAACTTCATGGTGATACAACTTTAAGTTTTTCAAGCCAGTTGATAGCTTTTTAAAATCATGTTCAGTATCAGCAATAAGATTTAAAGTTTTAAGTTTACCTTTCTTGTGATTGAAATATATGATTGTATACCAGTTAGATTCAAAGTCTTTTGATATGTGTAGCTCTTCTCTGTAAGGACTAGCATTCTCCAGAAATATAAAATTCTTAATGTCATCCAAATTAATATCAATGGTTTTCTTCTTAGACACAGAACCTGCAACAGTTGAAGTCAAAGAGCTGGCGGATGGCGAGGTTGACAATATTCTTTGGATATTATGGGAAGTATTCGATATTGTACTGTTCGAGTTCTTCCAGGATATGCTAAAATTGGATGGATCTATCTTAAAAAAGATTCTCTTTTTCGACTTGTGGGAGACCTTTAGCAATGACAAGCCATCTTTAAGAAGAATCCCCGGAAATTTAATAGTATGTGCATGGTCAGTCTCATGTTCATACTCAGGAGACTCACTTTTAGTAGAATCAATCGTCCCTAGCCCTTCTTCAAAATTTATAGACAGATTTGGTAGCAGATGATTACTACTCGATGCAAATGAGTCGGGTGATTCAGATTTACTTTCATTAGCCGAAACTTTAGACAAATTATCTGGGGACTCCGACCTTTTCGCAGATTCATCTGATGAGGTACGCCTAAGTAGATCATCTTGCGAACGGTTGGCATGTATAAGTTTCTTAAAAATGTTCGACGCTGTTGATTTAAGCGAGCTAGGCTCACCACAATGCTGATTCACATCCTTACCATCATTAGTCCGAAGGTTAATAAGTAAATTTGGTAAGTTTGATTGAATGGGAGACGTGCCAAACTTCGTGTTAGCAGAGCTCGAATGTGTCAGGTAGGACAAATTAGATGGACTAGTCGAAGTTGTAAGAGGAAAACCTTGAGCTTCAAGGTTACCATTCAGACCTTCAACATTCATATTTACTTAATTATTGCATTTGAACCAAAGCTAGTCGTAATCAATGTTTTAGAGGCACTAATTTTAGATCCCGGATCATCGAATTATTTAATTAGTTCGTCCCGCGCATGCGAAATGCGCACGCGATTTAACCCATGAAGCTAAAAGAGTAGGTAGAGCGGATATGGACAAGAAGGGGCCAGAAAGAACTCTAACGTGATTAGAAATAATCTGTAGTAAGAAGTTAAATTAGGAGATATCTATTGTATTCTATTACATATTTTTATGGCAGAGAGATGATTTATAATTCGACATCTACGTCTAATCTTACATCCATTTTGTTTTCTTGAAGATAACGTTTAACATCGTTAACTTGGTATTCCTCTCGGTGGAAAAGACCAGCCCCCAAAGCAGCATCTACTCCACACTCTAAATCAAAAACTTCCTTGAAGTGCAGCGGATTTCCTGCCCCGGAACTGGCAATAACTGGAATAGAAACATTACGTTTGATTTGATTGACAAGCTCAAGATTATAACCTTTGTTCGACCCGTCATGATCAATAGAATTAAGCAATATTTCACCAGCCCCCAAATCCTCACACGCGATACAGAGTTCAAGAGCTCCCAATTCGTGAACTTTACGTCCCCCTTGTGAAGTGACTTGGTAGTAACAGAAACGTTCCCCATCAGGGCCGTATTTTGCTGGGTCTGTTATTTCGATAGCTTGCATCGAGGTGTCCGACGGTGATGATAAGTATTTACGTTTAGGATCAATTGAAATCACAACTGCTTGATTACCAAAGGTGGCAGAAATTGTCTCGATAGAAGTAGTTCCGGTCTTTGCTTTGCCATTAGCATAGTAGTTCTCTGCAATAAGAACTGCATCAGTACCGATGCTAACTTTGTCAGCACCTGATCTGAAGTACAAATCAGCCACCTTAACAGCTGGAACAATTTCACCTGTAGCCGGATCAACCATATCTTTGATACCTCCACCCACAGTCAAAGGCACGAATATGGTTTCTGCAGCTTTACTCAAAACCTGTAGCATAGGCAAGTCCTTGAGTGGCGAATTACGAAACGAAGTAATGTTGAGAAAGGTAACTTCATCAGCACCTTGGTTGTAATATCTGGTAGCCAACTCAACAGGCTTGCCCAAGTTTCTAACTTTGCTTTCACTATCATTACTACGAACATTGTACTGGTCACCTTTTGTGACTACCAAGTCACCGTCATCGTTCGTTCTTACGTCCAAACAAGCTATGATTCTTCTGGTAAGCCCGCTCAAGGTTTCTTCGGTTCCAAAGTTATTCTGAACGTCCTGTGACTTTAAATCGCTGATCCTAGTTCCCTCTAAGAAGCTCTTTATGACCTTCAATCCTGCAATTCCGGATTTTTCAGGATGGAATTGGGTTGCAAAGAAATTCTTGTACGAAATGGCAGCTAAGAATCTTTCCGAACCATATCTGGCGATAGCGAAGTCCCAGCCCTTTGCTGAAGCTTTATCCAATACCTCTTGATCCGATTTACTCTTTATTATTGCAGCGTACGAATGAACAAAGTAATATTTATTACTCGTGTTGAGATTGAACAATGCTGTTTTGTCGGACAAGACAGTGTTTCCAACCTTAATTTCTTGGATACTGTTCCAGCCAATATGTGGAACAGATTTTAAAACTTTCTTTTGCTTGAACAATTCATCTCCTTTGTCGAACTTCAAGAGCTTTAAATCAAGATATCCTAAACCCTGATATTCCATCCCCGGACTTTCTTCACTTTCCTTGAAAAATGCCTGCAAACCGACACAGATACCCATCAACTCTCTACCACTTTCGATATATCTTTGCACATGTTCAATTAACCCCCTTGCATGTATTTGTTTTACAAAATGACCATAGTTTCCGACTCCTGGAAAGATCAACTTTTCAATCTGGTGGTCGAACTTCGCGAATTCTTCACCATTGTGAATAAATTCAATCCTATAACTACCAATTCTCTTGATAGAGTTCGTAAGTGACTTCAAGTTTCCACTCTCTACGTCAATAATATACACCGTACTAGTCATTTTCGCCTGGTTTCACTGTTGTTCACTATCTGACTCGCCAGACATTAAATCAATTTGTGCCAGAGTCTATGACTCAAGGAAAAAAGATAAAAAAAAGGATCACGTGTAATTATTGCAGAAGTATAAATCTTCAGGTTATCCCACCACCAACTCAAGTTGAATAGTGTAGTAGATGGAAGGGAGTTGGCACTTATTTAATTCATAATCCATTTGAATTTATGAGCTGGCCTAGGCAGATTTTTCAAAATGATAAATGCCCATGTAGCCAACCAAGCGTCTTTTTCTGCACATTATATTAGTTTGTTCTATTCTTCGGAAAGCTTGCCATACTTAATGGATGGAAAGAAAATCCTCGAAGCTCCTGGACTAAATGGCTTGGTTTTGTTTTTTAACCACGCTTCTTAAAGTACTACTAAAAAATTCGTAACGACGATTCTTGTTATACGAGAAACGCGAATACTTGGCACTATCATTTACGAAAAAGACAGCACTAGAAATAAATAACACCACTTAGCCAATACATTTTCAGAAAAATGAGCGCCTCAGGTCCTAAGCATTAGCTCTGATTAAACCAGAAATACGAGAGACAAATTATGGGAGCTTTTGGGCCTGGTATATTTGAAAACGACGGTGCCTGCGTTTATTTCGCAGCCATACAAGATGCAGAAAAGCCTATCCAAACAATCATTCTGGATCTAGAGAATGCTTTGAACGCCGAGTACCTCGAATCCGACGAAGGTAGCTCCGTGATGGTAGGAGCAGTATTAATATTGGGATTCCAAGAGAATCTCAACAAGATCCCGCTAGGCCCTTATTTCGGAAAATTAGTTGATTCTTTTCTCGCCAGATATCAGAATGACTGGGATTCGAATTATCTCAGTGGATTATTCGGCAAAGAACACAACCTTTCTCCAAGCGATTTATCTATTAGTGCGTTAAATGCGATAAATAGTAATCCAGAGAAATCAGAATTGTATGAACTCTGGAGCGAAACAGAATATTTAGCGGAGTGGCAAACTTATATACGTAATATTATCGAATCATTCAAATAAACATGTTTGTTTTAATTTCTTTGGTGTAGCATCAAGTGAAGTGTATGGACTCAAAATTACACATCAAGTACACATCCCCCCAGTGCGCGTATATATCAGAACAGGCAATTTTTTCAAGTATCGAAAAATCAGCTATTTCGTGAACGGTGAAGCTTGGTTAATTACAGTAAAAGTATAGAGGGGTGATGTCTTTGTTGAATCATATCAACAGTCTTATACGTCCTTTGAATACTCAAAGGAGTATACTCCAGCTTTCAGCTTTGAACAGCATCATACAAGTTCGTACAGCCACTAAAAAAGTTTCTGGATCTAAAACCAATAAAAATGATTCAGCTGGTAGAAGATTGGGACCAAAGGCATATGAGGGACATCTTGTAAAACCCGGTCAAATTATAATGAGACAAAGAGGTACAAAGATACATCCGGGAGAAAACGTAAAGATAGGTGTGGACCATACCATCTACGCTGTTGAGCCGGGATACGTCAGATTTTATTATGACCCATTTCACCCATTAAGAAAATACGTTGGAATTGCATTGAAAAAAGAACTTAAATTGCCAACGCCTCACTTTTCACCAAGAGTAAGAAGATTTGGATACGTTGAAATCACAGATGCCGAAAAGGCTCTTCAGGAAGAAAACCAAATGTCTAGAAAAGAATTCGAAGCACAACCAGAGATCATTAAAGCACAATTAAAGGAAGAGAAGTTGAAGGAACAAATCGTTGCAAAATATTCCGATGCTCTTGCTAAAGAATTTAAAATAACTTTGGAGGATTCAAAGTTGCAAACAGTGTCTACTAGATTCTACGAAATTGCTCAATTTGTCAAGAATGGTCAGGGCATAGAAGAAGCTAAGGACCAAGCTACTTTCAATTACGTTTACAAATCCCAACTTGAAGCTAGAAGAGCCAATATTGAGCAATCCGAAGAACTTAAAGCAGAAGCCTTGAGACTTTTCTCTGAAATTGACGCTCAGGTCGAAGTTGATGCCAAGGGGGAACTCACAAAGTTTCTCTCTCCTGAATCAAGAGAAGCTCTTCAGAATCAAATCTTAAATGACTTAGAGAGCTACAAGAACCGTCTTCTTTCTGCTGACGAGAAGAAGAAAGTCGCCGCTTTAATCGAGACCCCAGGTGCCTATAACATAGAGGAGCAAAATCTTCTTACTAACAAATATTTGCCGGACGTTATTTCATTGGATGTTCCTGGTTCAGTTATTGAAAATGTAGACCCGGAAAATCCACCTAAGGGAATTATTGTTCAAAGAATCTACGATGAATTAACTAGATCTACCAAGGTTGTTGGAAGACCAAGAGAAATCGTTGGTTAATTCTGATTGTCACATTCTAAATTCAGTAAATTTGGATAGCAAGATGATAGACTCTCAAGCAACTCTCTATAATTTCTTGTAAATATATAACTGTAAACCACTTCATATGAATTGTTGTCGTACCTGCAAAGCCTTCTTACATAATACACGCCTTCGTTTTTGTGTCTGTCGATGTGTGTTTTTATTTCATGAAGAAATTAGTGCGGTTTAAAAAGTTCGAAAGAAGAAGAACACGTAAAAGTCAAGGTATTATTTGCATCTAAGATTGTATACAAAGATGGCAATTGAAATTCCTAGCTCGATTCAGGAGAATCCAGCTTATCGATATTACGTAAACCTTGAAGTCACTTACCAGAAATTCTTGGATCAATCCGTTCCACATTCACTTTATAGATGGATTGGATTCGGTGCTGCTCTCTTCCTTTTCTTTGTTAGAATCATTTCTACTCAAGGATGGTATATCATATGTTATGCGTTGGGTATCTATTTGTTGAATTTACTTTTGATGTTCTTGACACCCAAATTCGACCCTTCATTAGAACAAGAATTGAAGAATGAACTGATCGAAGAAGGAGTTCAGGACGAACCACCTCGTGAAGAAGACGAAGAATTTAGACCTTTCATCAGAAGGTTACCCGAATTCAAATTCTGGTACAACGGTACTAGGGCCACTGTTTTGTCTTTGTTTTTATCATTATGGCTGATATTTGATATTCCTGTATTCTGGCCAATTTTGTTAATGTACTTCATTATTTTATTTGCTTTGACCATGAGAAAACAGATCCAACATATGATCAAGTACAAGTACTTACCATTTGATTTTGGCAAGGTGAAATACAAGAGCAAGAATTAGAGGTTTTTTACGTAAGATCCTTCGAATTCAACAGACTGATTGAAATTAACTACTAGCTTGCAGGGAGCTTCCTGGGTCCAGATAATAAAAATGCTATTGGATGGAGTCGATAACTTAGTGACAGAGTCAATATCTACTAACTAAAACTTGTATTTTATACCTATATAATCAATAAATAATTAATCAGAAATCCTAATTATTTGCCCTGGACCAATTAAATTTACAAATCGACTTGCCTACCATTATCTACGGTATCACAAGTGTCCTCTTTCGCAATTTAACTGGTAATCCTACAGCTCAGCCTAGTCAACCAATCATGACCAATCACGTGACATATTTTTCAACAACCTACATTCCCCCCTTTACCGACGGATAGCATGGAAGATCGAGACCTCCAGTTTTTAACCGATCAAGCGAATTGACCTCTCCCATCTATACCAAGACTTTATCAAACATCGAGGATGAGTAGAGCGGAAGTCGATTTGCAGATAAGTGTCAAAAAGGCGTGTAACACTGAAGAAGTGCCACCTAAAAGAAAGCATGTCAGAGCATGTATCGTTTACACCTGGGACCATAAGAATTCCAGAGCTTTCTGGAATGCCGTCAAGATCCAACCTTTGCAGAGTGACCAAGTCCAATCTTTCAAAGCTTTAATTATGATCCACAAAGTTTTGCAAGAGGGACACCCAAATACACTCAAGGATGGATACCGCAATCGTGATTTCATTGCGTCCTTATCATCTGTGTTTCCAACCCTGGGTAATGCTTATGGTAGATTGATCAGTCAATATGATAGATTTATCCTTAAAAAGTTAGATTTTCACAGAAACAACCCTGGTTTCAATGGTACCTTTGAGTATGAAGAGTACATATCTTTAAGAGCAGTTCATGATCCTAACGAAGGTTATGATTCTATTTTGCAATTGATGGATTTACAAGATCTGATTGACGAATTTCAAAAATTGATTTTTGCAACTATTCATCAAACTCCAAGTAACTTGTGTAAGGTCAGTGCCTTGGTACCATTAATTGCAGAGTCTTACGGTATTTACAAGTTCAGTATTTCTATGTTAAGGGCTTTGTACCAACAATTAGGCTCTGATGAAGCGTTGGCTGGGTTAATTGAAAGATTTGAGTCCCACCACTTTATGCTTCGTGACTTTTTCACAGATTGTCATGGAATTAAGTTTTTAACTAGTTTAGTCACTATCCCTAGATTGCCAAACAATCCTCCAACTATTCAAAACTCCGGTGACGGTTCTGCTCCAGTCTCAAGACCAAGGTCCGTTAACACTAACGAATCACCTAACACCTTTGAACCTCCTCCAATGCCTCCTCCTGCAGTGGATCAACTTCAAAACCAACAAACTGGTGGTGCTTACTTATTGCAGCAGCAACAGGAACAAGAAAGGATCCAAAGGGATTTAGAATTGCAACAACAGCAGCAATTACAAGAACAATTGCAGCAACAGCGTTTATTCGAAGAACAACAAAGACAACAAGAACAGAAGTTCTTGCAGGAGCAAGATATGTTAAAACAACAACAAGCTCACCTGACTCATCAATCTAGAGTCTCTGAATTGGAACATGATTTAATAATGTTCAAAAATCAATACGATAACGACCAGCTGTTATTACAACAATATGATGCGAGGGTGAAAAGCTTGGAAACCGAATTGATCAATTTCAACAATACAGCAACTCAACAAGTTGCGTCCAAGGACGAACAAATCAAAAACTTAGAAGATCAAATTCAGAACTGGATTAAAAAGTATGAAACTTTGGCTAAATTATATTCCCAATTACGTCAAGAACATTTGAACTTGTTGGCAAAGTTTAAGAAAATTCAGCAGAAAATCAATAGTGCACAAGAATCGATTTTAAAGAAAGAAAAATTCGAAAAGGATTTGAAATCTAAAAACGTTGAATTGGCCGATTTGATAAGAGAGCGTGACAGAGCCAGATTGGACGTTGACAGAGTGAAGGCTTCAAAAGATCAAGAAATTGAAAAGCTTCAAGCAGAGATAAGAGAACTTAACAGCCAAGTAAACGAATCTGGAAAGTTGCAAACCATGAATTTATCTTCGATAATCTCTAGACACGAAAAAGAGATGGAAGAATTGAGGGGCCAAGTTAGTCTGAGAGATCCAAAGGCTCACACTGATCTCTTGGAAAAGTTGAAAGAGAGAGAAATAGATTTAGAGATCGCCCAAGAATCTTTAGATAGTGCATTGAAAGAGTTGGCTATCTCAAAGGAAGATCAAGATGACGTTATAAATGAACAAATTGATCATATCTTGTTACAAAACATTGAAAAACTTAGAAACTTGGTAGACATATTCTTGGAAAATAACATAAAGAGGGTCCAGGATACCAAAAGAGACCTTTCTCTCTCTATCCAGGCAGGTAATTTAAATGCCACCCCAGAATTTGTATTATCAATTATCGAATTGTCTTCCGATACAGCTACTGAGTTTGCAACTACTTTTAACAGTTTTATTGCAGAGGGTAAACAACTTTATAACGAGGATGACTCTACTTACTCAGATTTAATCTTATCAAGTTCAGGACTTACCAATTCGATCAACGAACTTATGCTTAATGCGAAGGGTATTACCAGAGCTACTTCCAAAACCGATGAAGAAGTTATTTTGTCTGACATTGCCAATGTATTAGATAATACTGAAAATTTTTTCCTGGACTTGAAATCAGAAAAGTTGAATACACTTGAAGATGACGATGATAAAATTGATAGGGTTATTGATGGAAACTTGCTGCTTCAAAACTCATTACAAATTCTCGGTAAGACAGTTGATAACTTAAAAACTTCTAGCGGAATTAATTTTAAGGGTAATTTGGAAGATCTCGTTAAGAATGAAATGGAACAAACGGCTCAAACTGTTTCTTCTGCATCGAAGTTCTTGTTAGGACTTTTGAACAATCCAAGCATTCATGGAGGTGATTTCCAGGTCCATGAGGCCCTATTAGAAGCAGCTAAGGCCATCACAGATGCGGTTGCATTATTGATAAAAGCAGCCACTGAAACGCAAAGAGAAATTGTTAGTAAAGGTAAAGGTGAGCAAAGTAGAACAGAATTCTACAAGAAGAACAACAGGTGGACAGAAGGGTTGATTAGTGCGTCTAAAGCAGTCGCTGGAGCTACGAACGTATTGATTCAAACTGCAGATGGTGTTCTTAAAGATTCTAACTCGCACGAGCAATTGATTGTCGCCTCTAATGAAGTTGCTGCATCCACTGCCCAATTAGTTGCCGCATCTAGAGTCAAAGCTAACTTCGTATCTAAGACACAAGATGGTCTTGAGTCCGCTTCTTCTAAGGTTTCCAGTGCTTGTAAGTCATTGGTTGCAAAGGTGCAAAAGCTTTTGGAGAAGGACGAACGTTCCAATGATGTTGACCTCAGTAAGCTCACTCCATATGAAGGTAAGACTGTTGAGATGGAGCAACAGGTGGAAATCCTCAAACTCGAGAATAAGTTGAATTCAGCAAGAAAAAGATTGGGTGAAATCAGAAAACATGGCTATAGAGATGACAATAGTGATGATGAAAATTGAGCAGATGAGGTCAATCCAAAAATTAAAAGTAACGATATATAAGAATCTATTTGGCAATGCCAATTTTTTAAACTATATAATCGGTAAAATTTTCAATTCTTGTTATTTCAGGAATTACCAAATAAATATTTTTGTTTCGTATTATACAAGAGATGAATAAAATATGAAAAGGATAAATTAATGCCTTGAAGGCAATGCAATTATAGTATATCCATGTCTATACATGTAGCGAGTAAACCGAAAGTAGCGATTTTTGATGTTGTATTTGGCATCATCAAATAAATCTAAGGCAACTTCTTTAGATCTATTGAAGCCACGACGAAGTCCCCCATAATTAATATCGAATTTTATCTGAAATTTGAATACATCCTTTCGCGGAGTCAGCCTGCTATTATAGTATAGTTGATTAGCATAAGATTGATCATAGGCATAGCTATACTTAGTATATGCCTGACTAATATACTTATCCTTACAGATCTGGTACAGACTTAAATCAATTGTTTTTAGATATGAACTTGAATCTGTTGATCTCTTATTCTTGTTAAAGCTAGAATTTTGCCAAGAATAGGTTTGAGAATTGTAATGGTTCTTTTGAGCATTGACGTGGTATTGACTACATTTATTTTTATGTTCGTAGCAAAGCTTGAGATCACAGATACAACCATTATAGCATTGGTGACAATAACCAAAGCCTTGATTTTTTTTCTTATCATAGCCGAATTTGGTATGGTTAACAATCTTCAAATCTGAGCATCTGGAACCAGTTTCTTTATACTCGGGAAGGATGTCTTGTCGCTCATCATGTTGATCTTGTTTATCATTTTCCAGGGATCCTTGATTTTCAATTGGTGAGGTAATTAGAATATCCGAAGGAATATGATATGTTAAAGAAGTATCGACAATAGGAATTGAAGTAGAATCGTCTTCATCTAAAGCAGGGTCCTGGTTTAGATCATTCAGTTTAGTATGTCGACTCAGATTACCAACAGTAGATTCTGGACTAGCATATTTAATGGTATTTTCGTAATATAAGTTTGGATTTACAGTGCAAAATTGCAGAGACATGACCGAATGAATCGGAGAATCGTTTGTAAGATGATATTTTTGATAGTATTCAACAGTTTCAGTTTCCCAGGGGTTAAATGAAGGCGAAGTGACTTTCAGAAGTAGAGGACTCTGAGGTATGGTAAAACATAAGGCATTTCTTGACTTGATGCCAGTTTGATAAACATTGTAGCTAGAATGTGAACCTAGGTAAAATTGACCAGACAGTAACTCTGCAGTAGAAGAAGTGATTCCTCCATAAATTGGATAAACCCAATTCAAAAGATTATTGAGCATTTTTAGTAGGCGAGTAGTATCTAGTTCTAATATATTCTGTAAGCTATTGCAAAGATGGAAAAGCTAAGGAAGGGTACAGAAATGAGGACATAATTTGCACCCAAAGAGAGAGCACAAAAACAGAAAAGCACTGCATATTACTTCGACTTTATCTCGCCAAGCCTGGTTATGAAAAACAGGAGTGTTTTCCAAGACCAACGCATTACATGAGCGGTTTACCTTCGAAGAAAAAATTAATATCATTTATTAACGAGGTGTAAAGAAGTTTAAATGTAAGCCCTATTGAAATATTTAGTTAGAATTGAAAAGCCTAATTTTTGAAGTTGGGAGGAGGACCATCGGGCCTAGAATAGGCAGGCGCAGGCACGTCAGGTGATCCCAGTGGGCCATAATTAATGTTGCTGTTATTATATTCAGAATATTCCTGAGGTGTAGGAGCGGCGTATCCTTCTTGAGGTCCTTGAGGTTGTTGGAATTGATTAGGATGTGGAGGTGGGACATAACCGGCCTGGTTTCCTCCACCGTAGTAGCCTCCAGTCTGTTGAGTTTGTTGGTAGTACTGGCCGTTACTGGGTGCGACGTGGGTATTATTTCTTCTTCTTCTGCGAATGAAAAGTAGTAATATCACTGCAGCGATAGGAATTAATATTAAAAACCACAAGTACCACCTTTTGTTGTTCCATCTATCATTATTGTTACCGTAGTAGATAATTCTTTTAACAGCCTGTAAGTGCATTGTCGGTGAGTCTTAATGATTTGTCAAAATACTGAGGGTTGACTCTAGTTTTATAGAATAAGGGCTAAGAAAATTCTGAAAACCTGCAACTATACCGCATAAACTGCAAAGCCACTTATTAACACGTGACCGATAAGATCGTAGTGCCGGTCATTAGTTTTCGGAATTCGTGATGGCCAAAGGAGGCGCGCGGCGGTGCTGTCAGCAATTGATCGACATTTGGTCTGAGGGAGGACGTTGCCACCGTTAAGCCTAATTGTGATGCAGGCTGGCACCGTCGCATTGTGAAAATACAGTACAGTAATATTAGCTTCTAAAGGTATTTCTACTGTATTTATATCTAATTTAGGATTAGGGCCTGAACGAACTTGTCTGTTCGTGCAATGTGAACCAGTCGAAGCGCAGATATCGGGGAGAAAAAACCTCCCTGATGTGCTAATTTACGCCGGCTATTAAAATAATATGCTCACCTAAGCGTAGAAAGTAAAAAAACTGGTGTGCTTTTGGTGCGAATTTGGTCCGGTTGTAAGCTCTTACGAAGGCCGTAGCGAAACAATAGACTCAGCAGCACTGATATGATTGTTCGTTGAACCTGTTATTGTTTAGCTGTTTTGATACACTTGCTGGTGTAAGCACACTAACGAAAATTGTAGGTTAAGTACACCATACGCCAAACCTACTTCGACTCCCTTTCCTTCCTGACTTTACATTCTGTTCTCTAGCGTCTCGCTCTACTGGCTTCCGATCTATCTTAACTACTGGTTGGCTTAGTGTGCACTACGAAATTCATCTTTTTTTATCCGGAGTTGTCCTTGCTTGAAGCTTGACAGAAAGGTGCTTACAATTTGTAGCACAATTATTCAAACCACTGCCACATTCTCAATCCGAATTATTATTATTAATTAAATACAACTACTATAAGCTTCAATATTTCTAGCAGATCAACGATTACCCATTGAACTAGCACTCTTAATCTTCTGAATATCACAATTATCGTCAAGTGTGGATGGAAGAATGAGTTACTTCGTGGTTCCTCTGATTCTGTATCAGACCAAGCAGAAACTAGACGAGGCAAAGAAGAAAGAAAGAGAGTTGCTGCACCTGGATGGTCTGACCAGCTCCAAAAAGAAGAAAAAGAGAGTCAAAAAGCACCGGACCAAGGATGGTGGCGCTGATTCTGGCTCGATCTCTTCAACTGCCACCGACACAACCAGTGTTTCCCTGCGGAATAGACAAAACTTGCACAATTCACAGTCTTCTTCCAGTTCCAATAGCCGCAGGCTATCGATTCCCAATGACCTCAATTTCACCCCTTCGGCGCCCACCAGGACTCAATCAAACCCACCAGGCAAAGAGGGGGCGAATCCCATCCTGCTTCCTGAATCTTCAAGCTCTTCTCCACTTCCTGGCCAATCCAGTAACCCTGCACCGGCATCCTCTACTCATTCAGCAACAACTTCAAACGAGACTGGATTCACTCCTACAAATATAGCCGAGAAGTACAGAGGTTCGCTTTCCAGTGAAATTACCTCTCAAACATTGCCACCTAAAATGCCTATTTCAAGAGCACACCCAAGCATAGTTTCGCTCAGCTCGTCTGTTTCTGATTCGCCTCTCATGGAGAAGAACAGAAACGATTCTGCATATTCAACCACGTCGTCGTCGTCTTCGACAAACCACCCAGGCTCCAAGTTTAGGCGCAATAGTTCCTTGTCTTCCACAAACTCCGCACAAAGCCCGGCCCCAGCTCCTACAGTTCCTTCTCTCCATACCAAAACGTCGAC
This sequence comes from Suhomyces vadensis, assembly GCA_030575035.1. NCBI lineage: Eukaryota > Fungi > Ascomycota > Pichiomycetes > Serinales > Debaryomycetaceae > Suhomyces > Suhomyces vadensis. Next base: position 66,447 of record JAJMGK010000041.1, read on the forward strand.
ATCATCCAGGTTTTCACGTAAACTTTCCAGCATATTGTTGGGTAGTGGGAGTCCAAGTCCTACTCCTGAGCAGAATTCCAACACAAGCACTTCCAAAGGAAGTGATAGCCTGATACCGAAGGCTAGCCTATTCAAGTCGTCTTACGACAACGAAATTCCCGTACCGACTGACGATGGAAGTAAAGAAGTACATGATTTCGAGCCTGGTATCGATATCAATCGAAGACCCTCCGAATTGGATGTTCCCGGATATGTTCCAATTATGAGCCGAGACTTCCTAAATAGTACTGACTCGCTCAAAAAAGTGTTGTTGACTCCGGGCTTCCAGATCTTTAAATACAACAACTTCTTGGATATGTTGGCCGATCATACGACATCTGATGCAATCAATTTTGCAAGTGTCAGACATCAATCTCTACAAAATTTCATCAACAAGTACCGGAGCAGTAAAGACTTTTCGAGAAGGTTCGAGTCCAATTCGGCAACATTCGAAATTAGATATTGCGAAGGGTTTATGGCCCATTCAATATTAGATGTAAGAGATTTGTTGAGGAACTTAATGAGACGAGAGCTGAAATCAGAAAACAGGCTTGGAATCTTCCACAACGAAGAGTTGTTACAGATCAACTTTACCAATTATGTTCGGTATCTCCTTAATCTTCCTACCGATGTAGACGTGGATAGGCTAGATGAAGAAACAAGGACTCACTACCGATACAAGATAATGTTTCAAAAGGTGACAGATTTTCTCTATTCTAAACTGAAAGAAGAAGTTGGTGGTGAATCTACTATTCCTACTGGTGGAAAAACAGAGGCCAGCACCAAGGCACAAGTATTGGTACAGCTTATAACCAAGGTCTCTTACGAATATCTCTTGTTGGAGAAATATGCAATCCACTTGTTGGCCAAGTTTGGTGACAATTCTGTTATTGAAGCGAGAGTATTGCTTAAATTGTATAAATTGCACGAACAACGTGTCAAAACCGGGAACCCAGAGCAAGTCAAGGTTTTGTTTTTCAATACCTATTTCAGTACTCAATACTCGTGGTTCATGGCATTAACCACCCCATTTTTAAGAATCATCGAAAGTAACATATCTTCGGAGAATGCAGAGACTATTGACAGTCCTGAGTTGTACGCACGAAATGAAGCAAAAACCCCGAAGAAAGCATTAGCTCAATCCGACAAGGAGCTATTTGATATTTATACCAAGAAATTACAATTTAAAGATTACAAGCAGTTCAAGTCCACGACTCCTGATAGACTAGTCAGACTTCAAAAGTCGATTGACAACAACACACCAAAGTACGCACATCTAAGCAAACGCATGATTCCGGATCCTTGTTCAATGTTCAGTCATAAGCCTGTGAATTTTGAACACTACGACGATTCCTTAGCTACCTTTGAGTCAAACTCGTTTGAGTTAATTCATAGTAGGGATTTGTTTGCTCAATTAACTCAAACAAATTACCTCACCTTATTTTCACAATTCCATCGTATTTTGAAACCAGGAGGAATTTTGGAAGTTCCTCACATAAACCTTGGAGCTGACATAATTAGTCAACAAATGGACAAAGCGTTTAATGGATTAGCTCAACCAGAAACAAAACTACAAAAGTGGCTCAGTGAAAAGTTTGACAGTATCCCTAACGTCGTTCTGGTCATTCTACAGGGATTAGCACAAGTCTTTGGAGAATCACAGGTCAAATTTAGCATCTCTATAATGAACAAAAACAGTGAATCCAACAATTTCCTTATCAAGCATATGAAATTAACTCAGCATGAAATGACTGGAAAAATCAAGGAATTTTTTGCTGAATCAATTCGTCCAGATGAAATTGAGCCTATTAGCGAGGAAGAAAACAGTACTCACTACTACATGTACATTAGTGCCGAGAAAAAGAACTGACACGTTTAAGCGGCAAGCCAGCATAGACCCACGGAAACCATATTCATTTCAAAACAATTCATATTTTATCAATGTTTTAATACTTCATTATTTCACTTTAATTCATAGGTTCCGAGTTTTTTTTCTTTCAATTCTGGCATTCAAATAAACATTTTTATCTTTTCAACCGAAATAAGTGCTATCACTTATAACTATGCATGTATATATTCATAAAAATATATGTCAATAAATAGTATTATTTTATGGATTCACGAAGATATTCCCTGAGCTGAATGACGCATTAGTTGATACATTTGTTTAGAAGTGTTTAATTTTCGATTCCTTTGTATTTAAACTGGCTCGCAGTACTCTTAAACTTAAATGTCCCATAAAATACAGGTTCGTAAATGGAATAACAGCAAATGACTTGATTACTGCATCCATTTTGAAATATATATTCTAGATTGTACTTGTCGATTTTATGTTAGAATCCGTACTGCTGTCAATTTACAATATTGGAATGGCTGCAAAAATAGTTTACACGAGATCTGTTTATCTAGCAATTAGCCCTCCCTACTTCTCATTTACCTACCTGTACAAGATCATCCGATCCACTAAGCTGTCTCAAAACGGCAATTCTTCCTTACATTCACATTAGAAATACGTAACTCGTAACATTATTTATCAGAATGAGAAAGTATCTCCAAGGTCATTTGACTCTTAAAGCTTTTCAACAAACATTTTCATTCGACTTTCAGTTGTAGAAATAGCTCTTCCTCTCGTGCCTGATCACGCTTTTCGAATCTCGTATCTGTTAGCTCGAACACTTCGATGTCTCTATTCTTTGTTGTTTTTCAAATTTCACATATTATGGAAACGAATACTACCCACTTACTCAGTAACAATCGCAGCAATATATTCAATCTTATTTAGCCACCTAATCCCAATCAAAGTAAATCTAACGAACTTCCGATTTAAAGACAACCTCTGATATTTATACACTTCTTAGGATATTTCTCTGAAATTCCAATGGGGATATTAAATCTCTCATTCTCAGAGTTCCCCAATTCCATATGTCTTTATGTTGAAATTTGGCTGCAAACTTTTTAAGTTTCCTCAATGTTTGTCACGTGTATACATGCTGAGTAAGGTGACACCAAATGTCGCACTTAATAAAACAAAATTTCAAGAAAAGCGGTTTTAGCTCAGTTGGGAGAGCGTCAGACTGAAGAGATTCAGTCACAGTTAATCTGAAGGTCGTGTGTTCGATCCACACAAATCGCATTTTCTTTTTTTTATATTTTTTGCAACCAATGCAAGAAACTACTTGAAGAATATTCGAATGGAACTTGAAATTAGATACACATATACATTCTATAACGGTTCCTATTTATTTTAAGCCTTGACTGACTTGACTGTGACATGATTATGGCTATGGTTGCCATGTTTTTCAGTGTTAACTTCTATGACTCTTTCAATCTTGGCTATTGGCTTTCGTGGAGTCTTTTCTTCTTTGCCTGACTTCTTTGATTCGTTGACCGAAGGTTTGGTTTCTTCCTCCTTCTCATCATTATTCTCATCATCTTCATCTCCAAAAGATAACCAGCTCTCAAAGCCATCATCAAAGACAGTCTGTAATCCCTTTTCAATGTAGAACAAGTTCTTTTCATTTTTGACGACTGCTTCAAAATCAGCGTATTCCTCATCAGTTAAGAGACAAGTATCCAATTCTTTAGACAAGGAAACCTTGTCAATATTCACTCCAATAAATACAAGCTCGTTACGTCTGTCCCCATGTTCTCCCTGCATATCCTTTTCAATGAGTTTAGCTGCTTCTGGCGGAAAATAATCAGGCCCAGTAACAGCAAACCACGGAATACCACCTTTTAACGTAAGCATTGAACCGGCAGAAGACCATTCTCCTCTGATAATGTATCTAGAAGCAATCCAGAAGAAGCCCTTAGACCGTAACATTGGACCAAATGCAGACCTCTTCTTATTCTTCAATAACTGTTTCTCAGAAAGTTCGGTTACCTCTTCCTCATCACAACTTTCATTTTCATCATTTTTGCTCTCATCCTCGTTCTCATCATAATCATCATCATCATCTTCTTCTTCTTCTTCTTCCCCTTCTACTTTTTCTTGCAAATTTTCAAGAGGTCCTCCAGCACCTGATTGCTCGATAATAACAAATTTATCGTACAATAACTGATATAATCTTTCAGGATGAAATGGCTTTCTGGATTTATAAACAAAATTATTAATTCCGTATTCTTCAGTTTCGGGTTTAGGAGTTAAAGTCGATTGGTTCTTTGTACCAAACCCCTCTCTTATGGTCATCTCATTTATACTTTGCAACCATCCTGCAGAAGTTGAAGCCTTTTCAAATTCAAATTTTTTGGTATTTATAACATCCTTAATATCTACCTTGCAATAATCCGTATTAATTACCTTGGCAATTGGGTTTAAAGATTTAATAATTTTTTCTATTTTCTTTTTATGTTTCTTCTTCATAGAAGAGAATTTATTTATGATGATGACGTCAGAAAATTCAATCTGGTCAACCATTAAGTCAGTAATAGTACGCTCCTTTTCACTTTGGCCATTATCCCCATATCTGTCGGCTAGGAAGTCTGTTGTTTCAAAGTTTGAAATAAAATTAACAGCGTCAACAACAGTGACACATGTGTCTAATTTAGTTAACTTGGTTAGACCTCCAAGATTTATAATCTCTTTCAAAACCCTTTCTTCTTCGACAGGAATTGAACCTTGAGATTGCAACAACATTTCGGTGAACTCTGTAGTAAACGTCTCTGCTACCTGCATAGGCTCTGAAATACCCGTAGATTCGATAACAATATATTGGAACTCTCCACTCTTAGCAAGAGAGACTAATTCTTCGAGTAAGTCACCTCTAAGGGTGCAACAAATACAACCGTTTTGAAGTTGGATCAACTTTTCATCCTTCTTGGTAACTTTATGATCTTGAATAAGTGCCGCATCAATATTAAGCTGAGAAACATCATTTATGATTACTGCAACCTTCAATCCATGATCGGTAGTTAATATATTTTCTAATAAGGTAGTTTTACCAGCCCCAAGAAATCCAGATAAAAGTGTTATCGGAATTGGCAGCTTTAAGGCTTTCGTTTTAGATCTAGTATTTTTGGTGGGCGACATTTCAATAACTACTCTTGAAAATTTTGCAGAAGTAATATAATTAGAGCTTTATATAGAAGGATTTTTTCAATTTGATTTAGCACCTTTGAAGTTATTTGGAAGAAAAAGGTTTGCTGAATTTAAATTGTAAAGGTGAAAATCACCCAATGTCGGAATGTAGGGTATTTTGCAGACAAATTACCCCATCCTAGCTTGAAAGATACTGCATGTAGATAGTGTTATCATGTATTACAATAATAAGCCAGTTCATTGGCTGATACTTGACTACTCTGGGAAATATCCTTATTGTAAAAAACTGGCCATTGATGGTTATTGCAAATAATAACGTTGTGGCTGTAAACCGCTAACCACTAAAGTTTTTTTTGTAGGCTGCGAAATTTTGCATCCATTTTTTGTGTTTAGACGAAAAATTAACATACGACATACAATATTAGTAGTGGTTATAGTGTCAGCAAAGATACGGGTATTTCAGAAGCTGCAAGAGTTCAATTTATTTTACAAATTTAAAATTTACCTCAATCTGGCGTAAAAATTATATTTCAATACACATAATGTAGTCCAAGATAAAATGTTTCGGAAAGAAAATGAACGAAACAATCGATATCGAGCCCCTTAAATAAGCAGTATACAAACTAAATGAAGAATTAAAAGAGAATTAGACGAAAGATTTAGTACATCCATCTGAAGTTAGGATTGTTAGGACCTTCACTTAAAATGTAGGTTGGAACGTCTTCAAATGTCTTGTTTACTCCTTGATCCTTATTTCTTCTCCTATTATCGTAAATCATAAATGATACAATCGACACAACAAGAAGTATGGCCAAGCCGCCAAAACCAGCAGTAATACCTAATGCGGTGATATATTTTGGTGCATCGCTTGGAAGGAAAATATTAGTGGAGATCAAACCTGCAGCATTTGCCAAAGGAACACCAACTGCAGAGATAACTGCTCTTCTGTTAGCACCTGGTGTATTGTTGGTATACCAAGTTGAGGTTAAGACCGAAGAGGCGGAAGCACCCATTGTCATCAAGAAACATGAAAAGTATGCAGCTCCAAGGTTGGAATCTACGTCAATTGCACCAAAAACAGCGAAACCAACCAATGTACATAAGATTGCAAAGCACAAGAAAGCTGATCTAACCCTAAAACGATCCGAAAGAATGGTTAATACTATCAATACTAAAGCACCCCAGACATTCGGAGCTACGGTGAATAAGTTAGTTTGGACGACCGACTTTCCTAAGTTACCTATGATTTGAGGGAACCAGTTATTGATGGAATTAAGCGGGACACCAATACTGATTTCAACGAGCATCCACAAGAGCACAACAGGATGTTTAAAGACCTTAATGGCATCTCTGAAGGAGACCTTTTGAGAAGTATCGTCGGAGGAATCTGTCTTAATTCTATAGATAGCATATTCTCTTTCCTCTTCGGTTAAGATTGACGTTCTTTCTACATCTCTAGGAAGCACCAAGAATGCGAAGACTGCAAAACTAACAGTCAAGAAACCTTCGATGAGAAATAAGATCTGCCATCCATGTAATTTAGAGTCTATCTGAAAACAACCATAAGCCAACAATCCACTAAATGCATTGGCAATGGCCGAAGCAGCATAAAAGATACCAACTCTAGTGGCAAGTTCTCTTCTTCTGTAGAAGGTAGACAAGTAGTAGATGATAGAAGGTAAGAACGAGGACTCCATGGCACCAAGAAAGAGTCTAGCCACGAGCAATGACGCAAAGTTAAACGCAGAAACAACTAATAATGTAATACATCCGAAAGTGAACATCAATACGGGAATGGCATTCGCAGCATTAAATTTTCTGACAAGCAACGACATAGGCAACCCGCACAAGACAAATGGTATATAGAAAATGGAAAGCATCAAATTCCATTGCTGGCCATGAATGCCTAAATCTTTGTCTATTCCATCGGTCTTTGCATTTGAAATATTACCTTTGTCCAAAGCATTGAAAAGGTACATTAATGCGATGACAGGAAGGATGTGAAGATCGAGCTTTCTGGTAATTTTCCGTTCGAGCTCTTTATTGAAGTACATTTCGCCGAGACTTGCGATATCATCGAGCTGGGTTTTGGCTATGGCAATATTGTCATCGTTATTGGTGGTATCAACACTTATTACTGAAGTTTTACGATTCACTTCATGCTGAATGCCCATTGCTTTGGTATCGTCTTTATTATCTTTATTCATATTGTGAATGTGTTATTGTAAGGCAATTCGATCTTAAACTAATTCGAGATATCGGTTATTAAATATACTTTGTTTGAACCCCTCTTATCTTTGGGGAATATTGGAAGTAATCGCGTTTGGAATACCTTTGCAAGATACGATGATTCATTATCTAGAAGTTGCCCCACTCTAATTTCCGAATGTAAATTTAGGGCAGAGTAAGCAAACTGGGGGTCCAAAACAGATAGTCACTAAAAACCAGTTATGATGAGGGGGTAGGTAAAGCAGGACTAGGCTTATCGGGGGAGGTCAATGATGAAAAAATCCCTCCACTGTGAACGGCGTTTATAAATCTTTGTGTCGAGGATTTCCCCAGATTTGATAAATAAGTGTTGCCCCTCATAATTATTAGAGTTGAGCTCCCTCCACCACTCATAGTTGTTTGAGAGCATGATAAGATACGATGAAGATTACATCATCAAAGGGAAAGCGATACATCTATCCTCTTGTCAGATCATACTTCTAAATCGAAATAAAATAAGTCCCTCCATTGTCAAACTTTACCTCCACCAGTGCCCACCAATAATTCCCTCCATTGACTTGTCTTCTTGGCTGTATGGAGGGGACGGAATTTGGTTCTTTTTCTTTCCTACATATAAGGTTCTAACCGATCGAATTATACTTTGCTGCGTCAATTTCACCTCCACTCTCGCATTAAGGCGCTTGGCCCATGCAAGATTGTTGATCAAATTATTTTTTGGACTAAAGCTGTGTCCCTCCACTATTACTTATCGCATTTTATTTGAATTTGTCCCTCCACCGTAAATTCCTAGTTCCCCAAATTTCATCAACCAACAATATTGACTTTGCGAATGATCCCCCAATATCTCCGAACCACCACTCTTTCTTTCCACATTATACGAGCGCCCGCCAACATTACCATTGACATATATATACCCTCATGTATCCGTGGCAAGAATGATTTGTCTTGTCAAACTACTTTTGCAAAGTACTAAATAAATCTACAATAATAAATCATAATGGCTCAAAAATTAGAATGGTCTGCTATCGATGGTCAAGAGCATCCAGTATTAGGACCAGCTTGGACATCTAATGGCCATGTGTTCACGTCAGGAATCGTAGGACAGAATTATACCACCGGAGAAATTCCCGAATCCCTTGAAGAACAGACACACTTGGCAATTGCCAACGTCAAAAACGTATTACAGAAATCCGGTTCTGACATCAGTAAAGTATTTAAGGTGATGATGTTCATTTCCGACATCAGCTATGCTGGAGAAATGAACAAAATCTACGGATCCTATTTCCCTCAAAAACCCGCCAGAAGTTGTGTGATTGCCGCCTTCATGGATCCCCGTATCAAGGTCGAATTGGAGGTTATCGCTACCGTAGAATAGACAAAAAGTTATATAGATAATATAAGCAACTTCCACTTCGCCTCCGCAGCCTCGGACTGTCATGCTTCAATTTTCAACCGATCGTTTCCATTCCTCTCTCCTCGACACAACCTCTCAGCTCGTCGATTGTCTCGCACATTTCTCATACTTCCGACTTCTCTTCTCTGCAACTCGCGCTGTGTTGCACTTTTAGTTATCTGCCCCACACTCTACCCGCCAGATCGTAATCAGCACTTTTTACAGCATTTTTACAGCATTTTTACAGCCTTTTTTTACAGCGTTTTTACAGCACTTTTTACAGCATTTTTACAACACTTTTTTAACACTTCTTTACCTTCAACAGCCTTATTACCGCACGTTTAAACGATTTTCTACGGTCAAGTCGCTTTGTTTACCCCTATGGAGCCATACCTACAATTTCATACGTTAAACAGCCATTAATCTCCAGATTCGCCGCTCGCACAGTGCTATGAGGATATGACGTCGATATCAGCAGATCCCATTGGCGTCTCCAGCCCCGAGGGCCCACCTAGCAAAAGAAAGCGTACTTACGGCACGTTTGTATGTGATCACGATCATTGTGACCGTGTGTTTACGCGGGCAGACCACCTTTCACGCCACAAGAAGAACCACGATCCGTCCAAAAAACTCCCGTGCACTTGGCCAGGCTGTAACATATCCTTTACCAGAAACGACGTACGTGAAAAGCATCTTCAGCGCCATATCGCCCGGGTGGAAAAAGTCGCTGATACAGAGAAATCGCCGAGTCAGCCAGATACCGCCTATGACTCTGCCATTTCTCCTTTCCCAACTCTGGCGGCTTCTACCACATTTTCCCAGGGCCCTTTACCAGACCAAACCTACTTGGCACCGGTATCGAGATCACCCACCGTTTCACGGGAAATCGACCGTAGACTTGCCGAGCCAGCAGCCAGGAAGGCTCAGGCCGAAGCAGAATCTGCTGCAATGGTGCTAGCGCAGGCCCACGCTAAACCCAAACCCAGGCACGAACTGGCCCAAGATCCTTCTATGGGAAATAGATATACTCAGGATATGCCGGCATTAATTAAGCCAGCTCAGCCAAACTTTGTGCCCCAACCACCGGCACAATCCCCGCAGACTCAATTGCAATTGATGCATCAATTGGATCCAAACACCCCGAAACCCTTGTCACCTTCTGATTTGATCGAATGGCTTTTCCATGACGATTCCATCGCTCGTGGTGATAAAATCCCCGTGAGTGAATTCTACAATTTCCCCAACGAAGTGTCCCCTGTATCCTCATTAATTGAAAATGTCTTTGCCGTGACTCCCAAGTTTCCCCACGCTAGCAATAGAAAGTCAATTGACGATGTAACAAGGCATAATCTCATCACCCTAATCCCATCGCTAAGTCTCAATCAAGACTTTGGCATTCCGCAAATCGAGCGTTTTTTGGAAATATACTGGCTTATTTACCATCCTCAATATCCAATACTCCACCGCCCTTCATTTTCAAACTCGGAAGCTCATCCGTTGCTTCTACTATCCATGATCATGATGGGTGCTAGTTTAACCAGCTGCAGTGGCAAGAGGGAGCCCTTGTTTGTGGCCCCCCAGAAACTTGCTGAGCATATTGCTGAACCTTTGAGATGGCTTATCTTTTCAAATGCCGATTGCAACCCACCCGCAAAAGTGTATATAGTACAGAGTTTGTTGCTTTTGGAGTCTTTTGAGATAACCAGCACTAGCAGGTTTCTACATGAACGTTCTTTTCTATACCACGGCACCAAAATTCAATTGTTACGAAGAAGCCCGATTTTGGGAGGCGATCCTCTCAAGAGGGATGTGGATGAAGAAGACCCTCATGTATGGACCCAATGGATAGAATTCGAATCCATGAAAAGAGCTTGCTTGATGGCATTCTACCTAGACACCGTCAACTCGACTGTTTACGGTCATACCATTATTCTTTATGCCTATCAAATTAAATTATCATTACCTTGTGAAGACACGTTATGGGAATATGATAATGAAAACTCCAAAATTGATTCCATTAGTAATTTCCAATCGCCAAAGTTTTTGGACGCTTTGAAGGGTTTGTTGCATAGGGAACATGTGAATACCAGTACCTTTGGAAAATCAATTTTGCTTGCTGGACTTCTTACCATCATGTTTCAAATGCAACAGAAGGACTTGCAGTTGTCATTTCTAGAATGGGATTCAATGAAAGAATCTTGGAATGAAATCATATCTCTTGCCATTGATGTATGGAGAGTAGAGGTTTGTCCTAATGGGTGCTACGATACAAACACTGCTTTTACGTTCTCAGAGATAGACCTTCCTAATCTACCTCCTACATTGAGAATCGAAGACACAAGGTGTAAATTCAGTTTATATCATATTGCTCAGATTTATATGAGAATCACCCACTATGACTACATTGTATACGCTGGAGCTCCAAGTAGAATGAATGTTAAAGTGACTGATTTTGAATATAGAAATGTGGAAAGGAGAGTAAAAGAATGGTCCAATGGAATCAACGGACAGATCAGTGTGGTGCATGCATATCTCTTTCTCTGCGAGATGCTTCTATCGCCTGACAACGATGATATCAGTTACATATACGATCCCAACACCGATCCCTTCTTGCATAGAAAAAACATAATTGCCAGTGCAGTACTTGTTATATTTGCCTATAATTTTTCACTTTATGGGGCCGAATCAAAGTATTTTGACAGTATTGAGGACGATAGTTTTTATCCAGAAAGAGAAGATGGATATTCGTACTTGAGAAGAATCCGAAAACAGTTTTCGACATTTTTGGGAGGCCCCATACATAAAACCAATCATATCAATAGTTCAGAGTATCATTCAGTTATTAAAAAGTTCGCAAGCCACCTCCACATCATAGAAAACAAACACCATATGGCTGGTCTTTTGAAGATATTCCAGAAGAGTTTCAAAGAGTGCAACTGGGAAGTAGGAAGAGAATATTCTAATTTATTCAAAAATTGCATAGAACGGTGTCTTGGTAGGCAGTCGATTACATGTGTAAATATGTATGCTATATAGGTAGATAACATGAATCTTATGACGCATTCAGATGAAGAACCATACATTGGCAGGTATTTTAGATTTTTCAAGTACGTTACCAAACGGTTTCTTCCCACTTGACCAACTCCAAAGACTGCTGATGTACATCCTTCTGTGCCTTCTTTCTCATGTAAAAGATAGGACAATCCTTGTTAGAACACAACACTTCTTGGTGAAGTGAACCCTGACAACGCTGGCACTCGGTCCACAACCTCGAGAACTTATTCTCCAAGTAGTTCATTTGTGACAAGGCATTTCCGTACAAGCTTGGTGCCTTGCCTTCTCGGATACAGTCCATACATAATGCTCCGTGGTTATCGGGTTTCAAAGGATTTTTACAGCTTATACAAACCTCTGCTTTTTTGGCAAACTGCATGAGGCCCCCAAACTTAGGACCCGACATCTTGACGGTTCTGGTATGTGAACCAGCCAACAACTCTTTGGTTTTGGACTCTCCCAAAATAGGCACGAAGATTCTTTCCAATGGCTTTGCAAGCTGGTTTTCCAAGTAGTACTTGACGTCTATGGGCAAAGACTTCTCCAACACATAGAGGGGATCCTCGGATTTCTCGTAGTTCTTGTCACTGGAGCTTTTGATGATGACGTACGCTACTCTGTCACCCAAGGTTGGAGCCGAACCTGCGTCTCTCTTTCTCATTCTTTCGGCCAACTCTACGTGGGCCTGCTTGGCAGAGTATTCGTGCTTGGTGAAAGCTTTTGTGATGACCAACTGGGACAAATCAATTCTGTTTTGAAGAAGATCGGCGATGGTCTGCTTGACAAACCTCTGGGCCTTTTCGACGTCTCGATCCTCCAATATAAAGTCTAGCACTTTGGTGATGACGTTCTGCACCATACGACAGTTGTCTCTTCTGACGGTCTCGATACCCTTGGTATCCATCTTGTCGAACTTGTCCGGCAGGGTCCAATATAACCCGGCGTATCTCTTCTTGTTGATCAATAGGTAGGGAAAGTATACCTTTTCGAACTCAAGCTTGATGGGCTGTTTGAACTTGGTGGACACGAAATTTGCAGCTTCTTCGCCTAGTTTCATACAAGTTTCGATGTCGGACGGCCCAAACTTAACCATAACGGAATCGGTATCACCATAGATGACCTGAGAGTCAAACGTATACCCATTGGCCTTTGTATACTTCTCCTGGACCACGTTTTTGGTCTTTTCGATCATCTCTCTTCCGAACGACGTGACCGACGACGAAATGGCCAAACATGGTAATTTTCCCACCGTGGCACCGGTGAAGCCATAGACTGAGTTGGCAGAGATCTTCAATGCCAACTGTCTACCATTCAAAACGTCTCGCTTGAATGGGTCTGACTCGTTCTTTAAATCGGTCTTGGCCTTCTTTCTGGCTGACAATAACTCGTTAAGAATGGTGGGCAAAATACCCTTTCGCTTCGATTCTTTGACGAAATAGTCACCGTTGGGTGTCCTAGTATATTCGTCTTCCAGAAGATTGAAAGCCTTGATGGTCTGTTGGTTCAAAAGTGTGGTGTAGCATAGATTGTGGGCCATCATGATAGACGGATACAACGAGCTGAAATCCAACGTGGCGATAGGCACATCGTAGTAGCCTCTGATGGGCTCGATGACTGTGGCACCTTCATACTCTTCGTTGGTGCCTTCGCTCTTCATGTTGGGGATGACAATGTCATCCTCCAAACACTTTCTGAACAACTGCGAGATGACCTTGATCTGCTGGCCCCTGGAAAGAAGGTACGAAAACGGCACCCCTGTGACTCTGGCCATTTCGGTGTAGTTGACCAAACACATGAGCTTTTCCAAGAGCCGTAACGGCAAGTAGGCGTCCTTTAAACAGTACACGGCCAACCTCCGCCTGGTTTCTTTGGATCCATTCTGCAAATCGGTGATGATCGAGTGCTGTACGTCTTCCTTCTGTTCTCCTAAAAAGTGGGCCAGCACTGAGTTCAATGTGTAAGACCGCAACTTGTACTCTCTCTGGATGAACTGCAATAAATCCAACTGCATTCTGCCGTCAATATTCACTACCTTGTTCTCTCTGGTTCCGTATGCACGCGAGCTGAACACAGAGTCCTTGATTTCCTGCTTGACGTTCTTGAGCCGGCCAAAAAACGGAAAGTCTCGGACTCCCAATGCTCGGGCTCGGTCTATCAAGTACGGAATGTCGAAGTTGGTGGTGTTGTACCCGATGATGACGTCGGGATCGACTTTATTGACGAAATCTTTCCATTTGATGAGCATTTCCTCTTCAGTCTCATTCTCAAAGATCTGAGAACCTATAATAGACGAGCAAGTGTTGACGGTGAATACGTTTCTGACGAATGGCCTCGATTCTCCTGACCTCAGCACTACGTTGGCTATCTGGATCACTGGATCGTGTTCGGCCTCAGGAAACACTCCTTTACGCCCGGCACACTCGATGTCAAACGACAATATACGGAGCGGTGCCATCTTGAGCCACTCTCCTTCTGGAGCATGCGATATGAGCTCCTTGTAGTTGATCGAACACTCTATCTGACACAGCGAGATTTTCAATGCGGGGTCCACCATGGTGTATTTGCCGGCTGGAAGTGTGATCCATGACATCCCTGTGATCTTACAGTCTACCATGAGCCGAAGCAAGAAGTTAATGTTGTCGTACGACACGTTTTGATGAGGAAACAAGTTTTCAAACCGAACTTCTCCTCGCTCGAAAGCTCCACGGATCTTGGTGATATTTCGGTTGCAATCGACGTAGATCTTGAAGAAGGGTGTCTTTGTGTTTGCATTGAACCCCCAGATGGACTCTTTGAGCTTAATTTCGATCTTCTGGACACCATCATAGTTGGCATTGATGTAGTTAACAAACTGGACAAGGTGCTGGCTTTCGTAGAAGCCACGAGGAACAGGTACGTAGAAATAGTGGGTGAAGCCACTCACATTACACAACACAGAGTATCCTTCCTGGGTGATCCCGAAGAACCGAGCTTCGGTGTTGTTGCCGTTGGTGAACTCTTCAGCGTCCAACTGTTGGAACGAAACATCAAAACTGCCAGGGTTGAAGTTCTCGAGCTCAGGACGGTCCCATACCTGGTCATCTTCTTCTATTCCCCTCTCACGGGCACTCTGTGTCATATCAAGCAATTCCCGCTCGAATTCAGACGGTTCTTCTGCTCCATTGGGTCTGATCTTCTTGAGCATCTGGTCCTGCGAAGCTGTTGTTTTGGGACCTTGGGATCCTGAAAAACTGGCTTGCGGCGACGCCTGTGATGCTTGAGTCACCGTATCTACCGATTTTGGGCTTTCAAGTGTTCTTTTCTGTGACATCTGGCAGGCTGGAGAACAAGTTGGTAGCTTCTCTTGGACTCCACTCTTCTTGCTCATCTGGCTATAGACGCGTTGATTACGTCATCAAGGGTGCGGCGGGTGTGCTTACTAACCGTCAAGCAGGGCCGTTGGAAGAGCTGGTCGAGAGGCTGTAGACAGGGCTGATTGGTGCTCTGTGTGTCTAGATGTGGCGACATCACCATTTCTGGTTGCACGGGAATGTGTTGAAAGGCCGGTCGTTTGACGGTGACTCGTTCGATCCTGTCCACTGGTGCCAATCGTTGCGCGTGTATAGTAAGCTTATTTGCAGCCGTGTGTAGAAATAGCTAGGAAGTTTACGCTTGTAGGGTGCCATAGCAAGCGGCGTATGATTCAACGTTTGACAGGGAGTATTTTTGAGTTGTTTGTTTAGATTAGACAAGACTCGGGACTTCTATGATTAGGTGTATGTACATAAACCAGGAGCTTCGTCATAAATCGGGCTGACTGTAACGGAACCATAATCTAGCTTGTTCGCTTAGGATTCTGTAGTGGTGTAAATTATCAAATAACTGTTGAATGACCTTTCACAATTGGCTTCCAAAAGTATGCGGTGTAAAACTATGATGATCAATTCCAAGCCCAATTCAAAGTCCATTAAAGCATATTGGTACCCGGAATCCAGGACAGATCTACGTTCCAAGAAATCGTTTCTTGTACAAGAGATGTCCAAAAGTAACGGTGGATACTCTACAAAAATCAGCTATATAATAGATATGCAGAGCATGTTTGCAATTTTCACGATTTCATTAGACTATATAGCGTCATTATTTTACTCTAACTCCATACTATTATGGCAGCTAACTATCATATTCTTGTATTTTTATTACCAGCCTCTGGCTGGAACCCATATGTCAGTAACTACATCTTCACCCTCAACAATAAAGTACCATGGATGCGAAGCAGCAGTGATGCACGCGTGCTGGGGAATGATCTTCACTCTAGTATCTATGGGTATAAACTCAGTCTTTTTAGTCTCGTCAAGAGGCACTAATATTCCATGCTCTTGAGAAAGACGGCCCACAACCCAGTTTTCGTAGCCCTTTGGGTGCAAAATCCGCCCATGTCCATAAACTGGTCCAAACTCTCTAGCCAAACCAATAGCACCAGCATTAACAAGCTGCTCACCTGGTACTTTGGATCCTCTGCCAGGATATGTTGACAATACATCAGCAATCAATGAGAATGAAATGTCTTCTTCTTTGATACATCCAGTGGAAAGTTGCTGAAGATCACAGCATGGATAGTTGCCAGCATGCAACTCCAATTTACCTGCCAATCCCTCAGCAAAAGTAGAAGAAAGTTCCTGCGAAGTAAGCAACTCCAGCGCATGGGCAGTAGGGGTGGCACCTACGGAGATATGGAGCTCAAGTGAAGGGTCGATGGCAAGTGCAGTACGGGCAGCATGATTAGCATGGGTGATTTCCTGCAATAAAAAGTCCTTAGCCTTATTTTCAGAATCAGAAGAGTAAGAGTGACCAGCGTGACAATAGAACCCGTATACTTGAACATGCTGCTTTACGGACTCTTCCTTCAACACTTTTTGAAGCGAATCTTGCAAGATTTTGGTGTCGTTAAGGAATCCAGCACGGCTGGTTCCCATGTCTATCTTGATGTATACGGACCATGGCTTGACATTTGGGTGCAAATTTCTGTATTCGGCCAAGGTGTCGAATTGGTCCGAGTTGTCCAACATAAGTCTTAGTTGAGGAATTTTGGTTGCTAAATCTGCCAATTCATCCAATCTTGACCTCACTACTGGTAAACTAAAAAGTACATCATTGACCAATCCTTGTTCCACCAATGGTAAAATGTTCCAAGCTTCCGCGGTCGTGGAGACTACCAATTTGTCAGTACGGTACTTTCCGGTTCCCAACTGCAATCTGGTACCCTCGATGGTCTTGTGCGTCTTAATATGGGCACGAAAACCGGCGTTTAATTTGGAAGCGTTTTCAAGCATTCGATTACTGTTACGTTCAAACTTGGATGCATCGATGATCACCGATGGGGTTGGCAATTCTGAGATATTTTTACCTTTGTATGCATTGAGCAATGCATTTTTATCTGCCTTTGGGTTTAATAAGTGTGGATAAGTCATTGTAAATTTAAAGAAGTATATTTGAAATATATTAATTTTAAAATCGACTAGTTCATAAGCCGATCGGTTGATTAAATATGACCTATTGCGTTTTGATTCGCTATTAGTAATATGAGTAATCTCTATTATGTAATTTTTGTAGTTAGTACGTGGCCCGACAAGATCGAGTGCAACGAGCCACGTTACGGTAATGTGGGGGACAAAAGCTGTTTGATTCAGATTCCAATGGAGGGGGGGAGGGGGTTGAGCGCGGCTTAAATTATTAGGCGCTAAGAGTGGAGGGACTACCCACCCCAAACTTTAATTATCCTCTACAATTAAGTTTTGGGGTGAATTTAGGTGGGGGCATTCCTTCATAATATGCTGGTAACCCTCCACCCGATTTTGTTCCCTCAAATCACAACAATTTGAAAGGAAAACATCCTAGCACTCTAACGTACCCTCCACTTTGCAAATCAATTATCCCCTCCTTATCTATATCAATTTCTACTTCAATCAGTTGCCGAATTGTGGGGTTATCTTTACTTTATCCAATTGTTATAAGTACACCGGAATAAGCTGTTTCATCATTACTTCCTCAACACACGATTAACAACCCATCTAACCTAAAATGTACACTTACACACTTCAAGCCGATCATAGTTACACAGGAGGTATACCAGAAGGTCCGTATGAATTACACGAATCAGTGGTCGATAAATTGGATCCAGTATACAAGGAATTCTACGCAAAAAATCTTGCCAATAACTCGAATCTTCTCTACACACACAGAACTCCCTTGGAGAAACTCAGATCTTCCGGTAATGTCATTCCCGGTCAAACTGAATTGGCTCCTATGAGTAAAATTTACGACATTTCCATCGCCAGAAAGTATACTGAAGGTCCGGCCATTCCTGCCAGAGTTTTTGTTCCAAAGTCGCACCCACCGGATGGCGGATTTCCATGTTATATCTGGTACCATGGTGGAGGGCACGTATTGGGAGGTATCAATACTGAAAACTCATACTGCTCTCACATGGCTGAAGATGCTGACTGTATTGTGGTAAGTGTTGACTACAGATTGGCTCCAGAGACACCATTCCCAGCTGCTTCCGATGATGCTTTTGAATCATTGATTTGGGCCCTTGCTGGACCTTCGGATTTGAACATTAATGTGCAGAAGGTTTCTGTGGGAGGTTCATCAGCAGGGGGTAATTTAGCTGCAGTTTCATGTCAAAAGCTTGTTAACTCGGAAGTTTCAAAAGATTTGCCTACAATAAAACTTCAAATATTGGTGGTTCCTGTCACAGACTGCACAGCAACTCCTGATACGCATGAATCGTGGAAAGAGTTTGAGTTAACTCCTCAATTACCTGCCGAAAAAATGTTCTGGTATAGAGATTTATACTTGCCGACCAAGGATACTAAGAATCCTGAGGCTTCTCCAATCTTCTATTCAGATGAAAGCTTTGCTAAGAACCCTCCTGCAATTGTATGCGTTGGAGAATGCGATATTTTAAAATCTGAAGGCTTAGCTTACGGTGAAAAATTAAGAAAAAATGGTGTGGAATGCATTTCATATATCTACAAAGGATGTCCTCATCCAGTAATGGTTATGGATGCTGTTTTGGACCAAGGCAGAGAATTATTGAAAAACAATTCTGATGCATTAAAAAAATCATTCTCATAACCATCATCATACTAAAACAACCGTCATATAGATCTACATACATACTTATTCAAATTAAATATATAGATAACATTCCAAATCGTGGTACTAAATCTTTGAGGTATCCAAGGTTCCAGTTTGCTATTTTTTAATCATGATATTTTGCAACTTTCTCTAAGAACATTGGAAATGATACAAAATTGGATATAGTACAAAATAGCGAACATAGAATTAAATAAATGTTTTAAACTTAAAACCAAAGCAGGCTTTACAAGTATATCATACTTTTCGATGACATCTCCTGAATCCAAGAAGTGGGTTGTGTTACTTTAGCGAAGCAAGTTAATGCCCATGAAATAACATATAATACTCTCACGCATGTTGTTGAAGACCACTCTCATAAAAATGTTTCACTATTATATTATATGCCAGGGAAACAAGTACATAGATAATTGCTGCTGTATATCCTTCCCAAAATTTGATGTATACTCTTTTACATTGCCTCAAGTCTCAAGATATGAGCTTTGCTGAACTAATATATCTTACAGGTTTCTTTGATAAATAGGTCGTTTCTCTCGAGTCCCCGTCTCTTCAAAACGTTGCCTTGCCTTCACTTAAAGCATATATAGTCTAGTAAAAACCTTCTTCAACCCTAATACAGTTGAGACATGCTGTTAGTTACCGTGGTATTTGTATTTGTAGATGCCAATATAAACTTTATCCATCTTGAAAATGATTGATATTCTTTACTGCTCCATTTGGTAGGCAATTTTTTTCCTTCTGATTACACTGAAGATCTCTACTTTGGTTTCCTTTACGTCCTAGATGAAAGTTGAGAGACTCTGCAACTAATAATTTAGGAAACGGTAATTTATAGTTTTCTCAATTTCCCATACTAATATATTTCGCAG
The DNA here is from genome assembly GCA_030575035.1 of Suhomyces vadensis. NCBI lineage: Eukaryota > Fungi > Ascomycota > Pichiomycetes > Serinales > Debaryomycetaceae > Suhomyces > Suhomyces vadensis. Next base: position 86,206 of record JAJMGK010000041.1, read on the forward strand.
CCAAACACAATTGCAGCATCGATACGACAACTTAGGTTGCTGATGGCCGTTTATTGTGATTTTGGCGTGCAATATGTATGGCTAGATTAGATGTCTACCACGAAATATCCAAAATGTTAGCGCAGGTAATTTTTTTTACATTCAAGTTTTTACTCGAACATGAATAAATTCACATTAGAGTTCATGATTTCAACATTGTCCCATCCAACTTGTTACTACAATGAGGTTATCGTACGGACCATGGGTATAAGCGAACCAATTCCTTCTTTGTTGTGTAATATTTCGCCTATGCACGTTTGATAGGGGCTAGCCAATACTTAAATTCCCTTCTGAAGCATTCAAATTGTTCCAGACCTTTTTCGAGTGGTCGCATCTTTTTTGATTAGGGGAACTCGTCGAATTACTACAAATAGGTCAACAAAAGTATAATATAACGAGAACATATTAAATAAAATAAACTAGTAAAGGGATGTATAGGCTTGAAGTAAATATTATTATAGAAATAACTCCCGAAGGGACCAATTAAGTTTGGAGTTAGAATGTACATCAGCGAAACCTTTCAAAAAATAATAGGAATCAATCCAACTGTTCAATCTTTTTAATTGGTTCATCTATGTCCATAGAATCATCCATGGACTTAAAAGTGGCCAAAGACAGTATTCTACTCTCCGTGACTGATTTGTTATTCATGGATAGTTGGCCGGGCCTTACAGGAGAGCTACCGTTCAATATCTGGTCATTAGAGTTTGTTTTCCGTATTTTTGGAGGTCCTTGGTTGCTTGTAATGGCCCCGATAGTTGCACTCAATAAATCAATTATGGGAGGAGTTGAGCGAGCAGAATTAGAACCTGGAGTTCCAGTGCCAGTACCTGTACCATTATTGCCATTACCGTAGCCGGTTGGGGTATTTACGGTAGTACTTCCAGGGCTTGAAACTGGACCTACTCCGGAGTTGTTACTTCCTCCAATACTAAGGAGGTTTGAATGAACGTTATGCTCGTTCTTGATGGAACCTTTCTTTAAGTTTTTAGCGAAGTCAGACGTTCTGTTGCTGTTGTTTTGCTTAGATAACTCCTTCAATTGATTTATGTTATGGATACACTTATTGATTGTTTGCATCAACAACTTGGGTTTCAAAGGTTTTGAAACATAATCGTCCATTCCCTTTGCCAAGGACTTCTCACGGTCACCCAACATAGCGTGGGCAGTCAATGCAATGATAGGAGTTCTGAAACTCAAGGAATCGATTGGGTTGGACTTCTTTTCCCATTGACGGATCTTCTCAGTAGCTTCAAATCCACCCATTACCGGCATTTGGACATCCATCAACACAACATCATACTTGTTCTTTTTGATGGCTTCATAAGCTTCCAAACCATTTTCAACAACCTCGACTTGGTGACCTTGTTTTTCTAAAATTCTAACAGCTAATTTTTGATTGACCAAGTTATCTTCAGCTAATAAGACCTTGTAGCTAACACTTTCGTCTGAGTTCTGTGATATAGATCTAGATTCTAATGCAGGAATGATGGCACTGGCCAAATCGGTGATAGTACAAGGGGTGTTACCGTAGGAAGAAATACCCAAATCAATACAGATTCTCATATTCAATTCAGGGATGGAGTGATGCAATAAGACCAATGGAATGTATTTAACTTCAGGCAACAAACGGAGGTTTTTGGCAGTTTCAATTGAGTCAATCATAATAATATCATACTTAACTGGTTCGGTTAAGTTGGCATCGTTAGGGTTACGCACAATGATAGGATTCAAGCCCAATTCGATGATTCCATCGTTGATCTCCCTCAATTCTTCGTCGGTGTGTTCAGTGGAAACAAATAAGATGTGGTGGGAGCTGAAAGGCAACAACTGCTCGGTTTGTCTCGTATATCTAATGTTCGAAGGTGAAACACTAACTGTAAAGTAGAAGTTTGAGCCCTCGCCGTAATCGGAGGTAACCCAGATTTCACCACCCATTAAATGGATCAACTGCTTGGAAATAGATAAACCAAGCCCGGTACCACCGAATTTTCTGGTGGTGGAACCATCAGCCTGGCAGAAAGTGTCGAAAATCAATCCAAGCTTGTCCTTTTCGATTCCAATACCGGTATCACTGACACAGACTTCCAAAAGCAATTTGTCGGTTTCTTCCTCTACGATTTTGCTAGACTTCTTTACACTGACACTGACCTTACCCTGTTTGGTGAATTTGATGGCATTACCGGCCAAGTTCAAGATAACTTGTCTCAATCTGAAGGAGTCACCAATCAAGTTGTCTGGGAAAGAACTGTCACACTGGTAGGTTAAGTCAAGCGATTTTTCAATGGCCTTAACGGCCAAAGTCTTTAAAGCACCGAAAACAGTTCCTCTCAAAGAAAAGTCAATTTGTTCTACAGTCATTCTGTTGGCTTCGATCTTGGAAATATCCAAAATATCATCGATAATTGTGAGTAACGAATTAGCCAAGTTGTGGACAATGGACAACATTTCTCTTTGGTACTGGGTCAACTCGGTATCAAGCGACAACTGGGTCATACCGATTATACCGTTCAAAGGGGTTCTAATTTCATGGGACATATTGGCCAAGAATTCGGACTTGGCACTGTTGGCCAACTCAGCAGCTTCTCTGGCCGCAGTATTTCTCTGAATAGATTCTCTCAAGTTCAAAACCATCTGGTTAATCTTGGTTTTCAAGGCATCCATTTCACCACTGGCTTCGACTGTAATAAAACGGGTGAAGTCACCATCGGTGGCTGCAGCGGTAATCTGGGCAAACGCTCTGACCTGAGACGTCAAGTTGGACGCCATAGTATTGACATTGGAGGTGATTTCCTTCCACAAACCATCGACATCGCTGACTTGGGCCTGGATACCTAACTTACCGTTGATACCGACATCACGAGCAACCTTGGACACTTCCGAAGCGAACAACTGCAAAGAATCCACCATCTTGTTGATGGTGTTCTTCAACTGCAAGATTTCACCCTGGGCATGCACGTCGATCTTCTGGGACAAGTCACCATGGGCCACGGCCGTGGTGACGGTAGCAATGGATCTGACTTGATTGGTCAAATTCGTCGCCATTAGATTAACGTTTTCAGTCACCGCCTTCCAGGCACCTTCTACATCCTGAACATTGGCCTGTCCTCCTAGAATACCCAAAGTACCGACCTCTCTCGACAAAGTGGTGACTTCTAGAGCGAAATTCTGCAATCGATCCACCATCTGATTGATGGTCAACTTCAAGTTTAGAATCTCACCTTTACAATCGGCAGTAACCTTCTTAGACAAATCACCTTTAGCAACAGCAGTCGTCACGTTGGCGATGTTTCTGACCTGGGTGGTCAAATTCAAAGCCATAGCATTTACATTATCAGTCAATTCTTTCCAAATACCTTCTACATTCTCAATAAACGCCTGTCCACCAAGAATACCCAACACACCAACATCTCTTGCCACTTTGGACACTTCGAACGCAAACGTTCTCAATTGGTCCACCATGGTGTTGATGGTCATTTGTAATTGGAGGATTTCTCCTTGGGCATGGACATTAATTTTACGGGACAAGTCACCTCTTGCAACAGCACGGGTGACATCAGCAATTTCTCTCACTTGGTTGGTCAAGTTCAACGCCATGATGTTGACGTTGTCGGTCAAAGATCTCCAGATTCCTACCGAACCTTCGTTCTTGGCCTGGCCTCCCAACTCACCATTGGCAACTTCGGTAGCCACTTTGGTGACTTCGTTGGCAAATGCTTGCAACTGGTCCATCATGGTGTTAATGGTGATCTTCACCTTCAAGATTTCAGGGTCAGACTCGACGGTATGGATTTCCACCTTTTTCGACAAGTCACCCATGGCAACAGATATAACAACGGTTCCGATTTCACTCAATGCCTGCTTGAACGCCTTGTTGGCAGTTTTGGAGGTGTCGAGCTCATCGGTGACGTTTTCAATCAATACATCCTGGTTCTTAATATGGTTAATAAGATCATTTCGTATCAATTCGGACTTTTCTCTAAACAATTTGGGATCTTCTAGGATCCTCAAGATTTCCGTTGAATCCATAGAATAAGGCGGGTTGTTCGGTGGTAGCTGGATAGTGTTCGTGGGAGTTTGGACAACCAATTTCTGTTTTTTAGATGAGGGAGATATCTTGGAAACTTCGAATATTACACCCGCTGGTGGGCTTGGTGAGCAGTATTAAGACTCGGTTTAATTAACACAGATCACAGATCCTGTTTGACGTGTTTGGGGGGAACTTGGACTACAACAGCTTCAACAAGGCTTCAACAAGAGATACGCTGTGAGTGTCGGGAGGAAACGTAGGCTGAATCGGCAAGACCGGTGCAAAAATACCGATTTTTTGTGGCAAATACGGATATCTTCAGGTGAAATGATCCGTAATAGTTGGTCTGATAGTTCGAAACCAGACTGCGTGGTGGATTTGTAGCGTGTTGTATAAAGAAGTAGAATATTTGTATATCTTTGGGAACTTTTATCTGGGTGTGTTACCCTCGGGAATGGTTCAAAGAAAAAACCGGATTTAACGTGCGAACACTTCTTACAGTACTTTACGATAGGGGGTGGGGAATGACTGCAGACAATTAGATGCCCAATGGAGAGTGGAGTTGCTTATTTATATATGTACATAGCTATGCTTCTGCATACGATATCGACTACTACCGGACCAATCTCTATAAATAGGTGCCCCCTACTCCTCCGCCCCCTCTCTCCCCTTGAACAACAAAAAATTGTGCGTATTATGTAAGATGGATAAACTGGCATATAACGTCGTGTCCCAATTATTTTGTGTTACAATATAGGGGAGATGCAGGATTAGCGCCGCTCGGAATTCAGCTGTCTTCACTGATACTGCACACCTCCCATCGCCGTGCCGCACGTTCCAATGTCTCAAAATATCCTGTTTCACTCTCTGACGTAATCACGACAAACTGTATTTCTATCAGTGCGAAGCCTGAATATAGTGCCATTTGTCGTACTACTATTCCTGTCATCCTGGGCCGGTACTCATAATACTGATATATCAATTAAAACTAAAAAAGCGAATCTAACGCAACGCAAAACAATGTTCAGATATATAATCAAATAAATAATGTAGACAAAATAATGTCCGTACTGGCAGCTTAATTCTTGCCTTCGAAAATTGGGTGGAATCACCAACTAAGGAATGAAAATGATGATATTGATGATGTGGTAGTTAATTGACTACTTCAGCTACAAAAAGTTTCCCACGAGCTTTTCGAGCGCAATTTCCATTAACGAATCTTGTGCAGCTTCGGTTCCATTTGCCTTTGGTCCAAACTCGGTTCCACTTGTTCCTGGTCCTGTGTTATGTCCAGTTATCATCAAAAGGAAGTCTCTCACGATTTCCACAAGCCCCGGAATAGCGCCTGGAATTTCCAAGTTACTAAACCTATCTGTTTTGGTACACCTGTCTACAGGGACATTGTTCAATCTATCTCTTAACCATCTAAATGCAAGTCCTGCCCCAAAGATAGACTGAGTAATATGTTCACTAAAGTGATCTTGATTATACGTAATATCGACTCCCTCTCCACACCACTTAGTATAAAGCTTATCAGCATCGGAGGCTGGTACTACTTCATCATTCACGGAGTTATAAAAGTATAATGGTGCTTTAGGGGTATCATTCAAATTGAGTAAGTTGTTTTCCTCCAAAATATTAGCCATTGGTTCCTTATCTAGAAAGTTTGCACCAAGTGGTGAAATATCATTCCAATTAATAAAGGTATTTTTCAACAATGCTTCTAATGCACATTCATCCCCACTGGCGTTGATTTTTCCCAACGCTTTTGGATACACGTTATCTTGAAGATACTTGCCCAATTCAGGGTATTCTCTACTGATGCCTTCAATTCCACTAATAATAAAACCTGAAAAAACTGTACCTGCAATAAGATCCCAGGTAGTATGAGGATCTATAAGAATACCTCCTACTGCGGCTCCAACAAATTTGACTTCAGGGGCGTATGTTGGTTGAATAGCAGCACCCCAAGAAGTTGGTTGAGATCCTCCAGAATATCCCCAAGCAACAACTTCGGCATCTGGTTTAATACCTGTAAAATCGCCTGAACTAAGTACAGCTTTGATAGAGTTTAATGTGGCATATGCTGCTTGATACCCAGCTACGAACGCTTGTTTGGGACCCAAGAAGTCAGGAACATTCACATACCATCCTTCATATAAACCAGTATTAATAAGAAGAAGCTCGATTTGTGGTGTTGCCCAAGAAGCTGGGTTTGATCCAAGTTGCATAGCATACGACGGTTGACAATTAGGATCAGTAGTGTCAATGGCTATTTGATAAGATAAAAGCTTAGATGGATCAGCATTGTAAGGAATAAACAACGTTGTAGTCACAGCTGATGCGTTACCATGGCTATCTTCAGAACGAACAAGAAACTGATAAGCTGCTTCAACCTTATCTTTAAAAATCACGAGTCCATAAGGGTGGGTAACTTTTCTATAAGCAATCACTTCCCCAAGCTTAAGGTTTTCATATCCAGGTCTGGGTGTATAAAAAGGATCTTCAGTTGGGTCGGTAACATTTCCAACTAGAGGAGCGGCAAGACCTAAATTTAAAAAAATAGTAATTAAGATTAAAGAAATTAACTTCATTGTCCGGTATATTGTCGAATATTTTATTGATCTAAATAATAACCAGAATAACCAGAATAAGGTTCCCACTTATATAACAATTTATTTTACATCGTGTATCAAATTTCACCTTTATTTCATCTTCATGAATTAGCAACATAGTGCTTTTCTCGTCAATCGTAAGACTCACTTCATTACATGTACCGATAACGCAATCGGGTTCGCAATAATTCCCAATTCCTGTTCACATTCTCGGTTTATTCACCAGTAGGCTGCAAATTATATTTCTTCACGTGCCTATTATTACCTGGTTAACTAAAAGTCGTTTCTAGGGGGGATCTCGTAATCAAACGCCACCGTTTCATCTTAAAGAACCACGGGTGTGGTTTAGGAATTTTTAAACTTTACTACTCAGATTGAATTTTTTTCAAGCTCGAGGCAATTCCAGTGCAGGATATATGTTCCTTCTTTTTCGCTTACAGGTACTGCATGCATCTGGAAAGGCACATCCACAGTTTGCAAATTCATCCGCCGTATTTTCTTGTTTTCGCATTAATTACTGAAATTAATCTACTTGTTTTTGATTTCGTACCGAGTTTGAAGTATTTTTTCAATTAGATCGCTTGTGAAAATTAGATCGCTTGTGACAATTTATCGCTTGTGACAATTTATCGAGTGTGAAAATAGACTACCACAAATTCAGAATAGCAACTGTGGATATATAGAGCGTTATATACCTTACAATATCTAATCTCATATCTGTGGCATTTACTCATTAGTCTCAGTTCTTTGATTTTTGCCAACGATTTATCAAGTAAATGTAATTAAATTATATGTATTGCGTTATAACTATACTAGAAGAATGAACTAATGATGGTGCCTATCAAAGAAGTTGATGAGCTAGAAGTACCGTTTTGAGGTTTCTTATCAAATATCGAATCAAAAATTCTAGTCAATAACGAGGGCGCACTAGATGTAGAGTTGGAAGTTTGCGATGACAGCAGCGAATGAGTTCCATTCTTAGGTGAGAATATTGAATGCAAAATTGAACTAAAAAGCGAACCCAAAACTGAACTTAAATTACCCGAGCTTGATGAGGAAGATAATGTTGATGTGGATGAAGATGTGTTGGAATGAGAAGGTGTTGGCTCTAAAAAATATCCAACAAGCTGAACAATTGCAGTTCCCCATAGTGATTCTGCTCCGACAGTAGTTCTATTTGACCCTGGTCCAGTTTCGTAACCCGAGGTCATTAAACCAATGTACCTCACAATTTCATCAATTCCTGCTATGGCTCCTGGAATTTCTAAATTCGTAAACCTATCAGTCTTTGTACAACCATTCAATGGCTCGTTGTTTAGTCTAGCTCTGAGCCAACGAAACGCGAGCCCCGCTCCGACTACATATTGGGTAACATGCTCGCTAAAATGATCTTGATTATAAGTAATGTTGACACCTTCTGCGCACCATTTGTCGTAAAGTAAGTCAGTATCTGATGCAGGTATTACTTCATCATTTATTGAATTGTAAAAGTATAATGGAACTTTTGGAGTAGCGTTCAATTTGAGTAAATTATTTGTCAGTGTAACATTATCAACTACATCCCCATTCAAAACACCTATTCCAAGTGGTGAAACATCATTCCAGCCTATGTAAAGGTTTTGACTAACAGCTCCTAACACACATGAATTACCAATTGAGTTTATAGCATTCCAGGTTTGTGGATATACGTTCTTCTGAATATAATCCGCCAACTCGGGATATTCTCTGGTGAGGCCATCGACTCCAATAACAAGAAATCCTGAAAATAATGTACCTCCAATGTGTTTCAAAATATTAAGTGGATCAATAATAATTCCTCCTGCAGCTGCTCCAACAAGATTTATTTCAGGTGCATAAGATGGCTGAAGAGCTGCACCCCAAGCGGTAGGCTGAGATCCACCAGAGTAGCCCCAAAGTACAACCTCTGCATCCGAATTGATACCTGTCAAATCACCTGAGTTGAGAATTGCTTTGATCGAGTTCAATGTTGCATATGAGGCTTGATATCCAGCTATAAATGCCTGTTTGGGACCCAAGAAATCTGGGATATTCACATACCATCCCTGGAACAAACCTGCATTCGCTAAAAGAAATTCAAGTTGAGCTGTAAGCCAAGAAGCTGGATCTGATCCAAGCTGCAACGCATACGATGGCTGACAATTAGGGCTAGTAGAGTCAATAGCTACCTGGTAAGATAGAAGCTTACTAGGATCAGCACTATGAGGAACAAACAATGTTGTAGTGACATATGATGGGCTACCATGACTGTCTTCAGAACGAATTAGAAACTGATACACGGCTGCAACTTTATCCTCAAAAGCCAATAATCCGTAAGGATGATTCATCTTTCTATAAGATATAACATCACCAAGCTTAAGTTTTTCGTACCCTAGTTTGGGTGTATAGAAGGGGTCTTCCGAAGGTTTAGTGATATTACTCAACGTAATTAATGAAGCAGGAGCAGCCGTACCTACTTTCAAGAATGAAATCAACAAAGCAATTAATACTAGTTTCATGACTTGTAATATGATCTTTGATTTTAGTAATGCAACTACTCGATGTCAAGTGACTTACCCTTTTATATATTTAATTTTACTTCCCGTATCAATTCGTCACCCCGTTAGCTCATCCATATCCTGTAATATGTAGTGGACCCTCCATATCAATAACCTATATCACCAGTCAATGCTTTCTATTTTTTCATATTGATATGGCTGCGAACTTTATTCCATCATGTACCTGGTATTTTTTGCTCAATTGGGAAATAAATCTGACGCTGTCAAGCGGGGTATCTGAAAATCGGGGTATCTGAAAATCGCCCAACGCAGATATCTGGACTGCAACTCCTAATCGCCGAGAAGAGGCGAGCGAATACTATTAAGGGAATTCTCTCAACGGTTATATCTTAGTTTGGTGCTAGTTACTCAATAAATATATACTTTGATCAATATTAGCTCTGATTCAACCTTATTAAGCTTTCGGCCAGAGTTCTTCTCTTCTCTTGTTAGTAATACTAGATTAGGAGTATGTATAAATCGTTCTGGCATTATTGATTGCTGAATTCAGAAACTATTAGTTAATCGAAGCTCTAAATTTAAACTAGTTTCCGCAGAGTTCGGAGTATGTTCCTATTTAGATTGCTTGTGGCTATGTCTATTTGCATTTGATGCATGTTCGGATTGAGTTATATTAGCAACAATAAAATCTTAGAATTTTCAAATCTACTGACCTCACTAGTCTGATAAGGTTTTCACAATTACCCTGCTGTCTGAGTATTTTTAAATAGTGACATCGTAATACATTGAACGATTTTGCAGTTTGTATTATATTCCTCTGTCGTATCATCGCTTCTAAAATATTGAACTAATTATGGTGCCTATCAAAGAAGTTGATGAGCTAGAAGTACCGTTTTGAGGTTTCTTATCAAATATCGAATCAAAAATTCTAGTCAATAACGAGGGCGCACTAGATGTAGAGTTGGAAGTTTGCGATGACAGCAGCGAATGAGTTCCATTCTTAGGTGAGAATATTGAATGCAAAATTGAACTAAAAAGCGAACCCAAAGGTGAACTTGAACTGCCCGAACTCGATGAGGTAGATGGTGAAGAGGATGTTGAGGAAGAATTTGAATAAGAAGGCTTTGGCTTTATAATGTATCCTACAAGTTCCGCAATTGCA
>JAJMGK010000042.1:0-94984 GCA_030575035.1 Suhomyces vadensis
GATACTCAAATCTTACGCGTCCAACCTAAAACTGGGGGATGTTCCAGAAATTGGCTGTTTGATACGTGTAGGAACAGCAATATATAACAAACATTGTCTACAGATAAACCGCCGATTGTTTGGTCGTCCAACTTTACTTCGTTGTATTCTGATTTATCCTGAATCTTTCGCATCCTAGCGCCGTCAACTGCCTTATAACCCTTGGCGCCGTACTGGATCACTTACCACCCATACTTGACCCCATGAAGCCTTCGTCTCCGTATCTGAAGGCGATGAATCGTGACAAAGGTGTGTTCAATGGCAAAAACTTTTTGATTTCCACCGACTCCATCAACTGGATCCATCTGTATGCCCTCGCCATCACCGAACATGGCCAGCTTTACTCATCTGACGAGTCTGGCAACCACTACTTGTTGCTACAGGCCCTCCAGGCTTGCCACGTTCAAATATATCCTACATTGTCCCAGGCTAGCAATCAGCAGCAACAATTGCGCCAGTCAACACGTCGGATCATCTCCAAAAAGTCCACGTCTGCTTCCGACAACTCCTCAAGTAACAACGGCGAGATCGACGAACCACCGGTGATATTCATCAAGACCTATGAAAACGAAAAGTTCTTCGTCAAGGTGCCCTCCAAGTCCAACTTTGGCAACTTGGTCAGCACTTTGATCATATGGCAGGCACTAAGACCCCAAGGACTTGTTAAAAAATGGTACAGCGAAAATAAAGTAGAGTATTCCAACGCTTCGCTGGAACCCCACGAGCTTTTGGTATGTCGCTTCAAAGTATACGGGCCTATTCCTGCCAAATCAAAGAACTTGAACATTGTCCATGGCCCCAAGGCCCCCGTCTACCAGCCCAAGATCGACAATTCCCTGACCGAGTTTTTGAATAGTGACTCCAGCAACAACGTGGCAAACTTCGGCACCGGCTTGGGCTCTCACGACGTCAATAACAACATAAATGAAGGCTGGTTCTACACCATGGGTGTGTTGAAGTCCAATGGTATCCTTAACTTCATCGCCGAATTGGACGGAACGTTGCTCTACTCAATCGACATCAAGTCCATAATGTCCTCAGAGATTAGAGAGGTCCACCACTCGCTCTACAACAGCTCCAACGTGTTGTTTATTGGCCAGTTGAAGGAATTGCGCTACAACAACCTCATCAAAACCACATCCACCTTGACCAGTGACCAGTACACCACTTCTTTCTTGAGCCGTGACGGCAAGTTGGTCCCCAATAACCAGCGGATCTTGATCGAATTCCCCCTCCATATCGACCTCGAAGATTGGTTTGTAGGCTTGAACTACTTTGCCAAGCGAGAGTACATCGGCTCCTACAGCCCACAACTGAAATCGGTGCTGTCTCTCCCTCTTCCTCCGCAGCAGCCTCCACAAGACTCGGCTACAGAGGAGAGTACCGATCCCTATAGAAATGCCAATACCAGTATCACTAGCACTAGCACTGGAAACTCAACTAATAACCACCCCAGCGGTGATACTCTTGCAGAATTCAATAGAGACAGCTTTAGGGTCTCAAAAAAAGTATCTATTGACATCATCGAGGCCAAGTTCGACAATGTGGCTCCGTCTTCCACGAAGTTGCCCCAGGGGAAGATATATACCGAAGTCAGGATGTGGGGCATGCCGTGGTCCAGAACCGCTATAGTCAATCACACCTCCAATCCGTTCTGGAAGGAAGAGTTCTCCACCGATTTGCCTATTCTGACCCAGATGATACATATACTTATCAAAAAGTGTTCGTTTAGTGACTCAGGCTACCTGGGCGGCGACAAGGTGATCGGAACGGTCTACGTAACCCCTGATATCCTTACCAAACAGGTCGGTGCCAGTTCGACCATCAACATTGGCTCTGGCTCTGGCAATGGTATAAACGTCAATGGAATGCACAGTCACAACGGCAACAACTTGTCAATCTCTACTCTACCGGGCGGAGCAATCCAGCCCGGTTCAAGCACTGGTGGCTTGCAAAACTTCAACAACGATATAGTCCGGCTCTCTATCTACGACTCGTCCAACCTCCCCATTGGTAAATTGTTGATCAACGTTAAGCTCAAGGAGTATCATATTTTATCGCCAAACTACTTCAAACCACTTGAGAAGATGTTAACAAACGCTCCCATGAAGGATATGATTAAGTTCTGTAATGAAAACGTGCCCACTTCGGAGTTTGAGTATGTGAGTTTGATTATGTTGGATATATTTCAAAGTTTGGGAGTTGAAAACGAATGGTTCAAATCATTGATGGAGGTAGAACTTATTAACGTCGACAGAATGACCAGAAAGAACTACGCGAAGCGAAACAGTGAACAGGGTTTGACTGAAATGGTGGCCGCCGCTAATAGCACCAATGCCACTAATAGTGCACATGCTGCCAATGGATCTGGTGCTGCCAATGGCTCTACAAATGGTTCTGCAAACGGCTCTACAAACGTCTCTACAAACGGCACTGGTGCTGCAGGAAGCACATCTTCTCTGAACAATGTATTCAATACCTTATTCAGAGGATCGTCTATCTTCTCCAAGTCCCTTGAAAAGTATAATCTCAGAATTGGTCAGGAATACTTGGAAAAGGTGTTTGGTGACTTCTTTGCTAAAATATCTGCTGAAAAGAAGAACTGTGAGGTGGACCCACGATACGTTAGAATTCAAGAGAAGTTGTTAAGAAAAGGAAAATCTATTGATGCGGGTTCTGATGATGACGACGACGATAGCGACAGCGATAGTGACGTCGATTCGGATGTAGAAAATGAACGCGACGAAAAGGTCAGGAAAATGGTCCAGGAGAATTTTGAAAACTTATACGGCTATGCCGAAGAGATCTGGAACAAGATATATATCACTTCGAATGATTTGCCGCAGCAGATCAAGATTCAGATGAAGAACTTTAGAACAAAGGTCGAGTTGGCGTGTGATCCAGAAGACAAAACGACTGCCTTGAACTGTTTGAGTGCATTTATATTCTTGAGATTCTTCTGTCCTGCCATCTTAAACCCAAAATTGTTCTACTTGACCAAAAACCATCAAACGGGTAGTACGCAGCGAACTTTGACGCTCATTGCTAAGATCTTGTTGAACTTGGCCAATCGTCAAGAGTTTTCGAGTCATAAGGAGCCTCATTTGGTGAAGATGAACGACTTCTTGAAGAAACATCAGCATGAAATCTATGATTATTTCGACAAGATAACAGCCCGTAAGAATGATTTCAATGAAAAGATCTTGGATTTGAGTCATGAGGTCAAACGATTTGATTTAGGATTAAGCGGTGATTCGACGTCCAACGAGTTGCCTACGACTCCATATTTGATAGATAAGTACTTGAGATTGACCGAATTGATTCACTTGTTAGACTACAACAAGAACAAGACATCGTCACCCAGGTCGTCGTACTATCCAAGTCCACTAAACGAAGCGGATATGGTAACATCAAGGTCATCCATTGTCACTGACGAGGTTTCAACCACTGGGATCACCGGACCCCAGTTTCCAGCACAAACACAAACACAAGCACAGCAATCACAGCAGGCACAGCAGCAGCTTTCGCAGGCGCAGACCCAACTCCAGCAGCATTTTGAGCATCAACGAAACAGTTCAAGAGATAGCACCGACGACATCCACATCAATGATGAGCGCAATGTGTACCAAATTGGCTCGCTTGAGTTTGAAAAGTCCGAGTTTCTTGACTTGGCCGGCGACAACGAAACCGAGGGCTTCCTCAAATCGCTCTGCCGAAGTAACGAGAACATCTTTTCGTTTATTACTTCCAACATCACACTCCGTGACTTGCAAAAGTTGAGCACCAAACTTATGACCAAAATCACTGATTTGGAAACCTACTTGGAAAACAGTGAATACCCCAACAACTACTTGCCGGAGGACTACCAGCATGTAAACAGTATCAACAGCAACAAGTTCGGCAGCTCCGGGTCGCCTACTTTGCCAAGGTCTGCCAGTAGTGGACCCTTGTCAGCGTCTCAATCCCAGCCGGTGTCACTCTGGGAAGCCTTTGTAAACGACACTCTCGCCAAATCTTACCTCGACGTTAGTCGTAACTGTCTAGTATTATTAGAAAAAGACAACGTTCCAACCAATGGCTACAAGAGAATAACAGAATCCAATGCTTTGAATGGTTTAAAGTTAAAGTTTTCCAGTGAACCAAACGCACCACCAATGGGTGCAAAAAATACTTCTGTAGCCTCTGGTGCAGGAAGCAATGTGTCAGGAACCGGCACCAGCAGCTCGATGTCGCTGTCGTTCAGCAGCGGAAGTCTAGGTAGCAGCACCAAGCCTGTTTCCAAGAACCCGTTCAAACTATGGAGACGCAAAAACAACGTGTAATGTATATGTATTAATATAACACCATTGCGGACATTCCGGCACCAGACGGGGCCAACGCGCCGATGACGCTAGAAGTAGTGCGCCGCAATCAAAAAGGGCAGCCAAATATGGTCACGTGTGCTTATCGTAGCAAGGCTTGGGCAGAGCCACCTTCAGCAAACAACACCTACCGAACCCGAGGGAACCCCGCTCCACCAGCAACGCCTCCACGTGTATCTGACAGATCTTACCGGTGGTGGAGATTCTTTCCCAGCTAGGCCAGGTTGCCGCCGTGGCCGCAGTTGCTGTCGGTCCCTCCCCCCCCCCCACAGGCGCTAGTCGACCACGACCGTCCTGCATACACCGCCCAAAAAACAACACCACCCAAATGAAATATCTGTTGAGTTCAAAAATTGACAACAGTTGCTTCTTCTGTTTGAGACCTTTTTGGTATAATTTTCTAGTTTAGTAACCCATACACGATGTCAGGCGAACCTACAGAAGCTGTTTCAGTTGAAAAGATTCTTGAATCTTACCCTCAGACCAGTGCACCTAGCGACCAAACCGGGTACACCTCCAACTTGACAGAGGAACAGAAGGGTCAATTGAAGAAATTCCGTGAAGAATTGATTGCTGAAAACTTCAAGGATAGATTAGACGATGCTTCACTCTTACGTTTTCTTAGAGCTAGAAAGTTTGACATTGCCAAGTCCAAAGATATGTTTATAAAGTGCGAGAAATGGAGACTGGAATTTGGTACCAACACCATTTTGACTGACTTCAAGTACGACGAAAAGCCACTTGTTGCCAAGTTATATCCACAATACTACCACAAGACCGACAAGGATGGCAGACCAGTTTACTTTGAAGAATTGGGTAAAGTCAACTTGACGGAAATGTTGAAGTTGACCACCCAGGAAAGAATGTTGAAGAACTTGGTTTGGGAATATGAATCGTTCACGCAGTACAGATTACCTGCCTGTTCCAGAGAGAGAGGATACCTAGTTGAAACTTCTTGCACAGTGTTGGACTTGAAGGGGATTTCGATTTCCGCTGCCTCTCAGGTTCTTAACTACGTAAGAGAAGCAAGTTACATTGGACAAAACTACTACCCTGAAAGAATGGGTAAGTTCTACTGTATCAACTCGCCATTTGGATTTTCCACCGCGTTCCGTTTGTTCAAACCATTCTTGGACCCGGTCACTGTATCCAAGATTCATATTTTGGGATCCTCGTACCCTAAAGAACTCTTGAAGCAGATTCCTCCTCAAAACTTGCCCAAGAAATTCGGCGGTGCTTCTGACTGTACCGAAGACGAATTATACTTGAATGATTTTGGTCCATGGAGAGATTCTGAGTACATTGGTCCAGAGGGTGAGGCCCCAAGAACTTTCAGTCCTGCCAACTAAACCAGACCCACCTACAATTAGCACCAATCCCCTAATCACTATTGCCAGTCTAGATTTATATACATGTCCGCTAAATTTTCTCCCCGTAGCTTCACCTAAATGCCACTTTGATCATGTACTCGTTCACTATGGTTGCGTTATACTGCTAATCACTATTGACTAAAAACACCATCGTAAAACCATAATACAAAAGCTAATTATCGCCAATAATTCTCGTCTGATGCACTATTGCTGGTATACTGCCTGCTCTGTTCTTTACTGCTTTCTCTGTCGCTGCTTTCTGTTGTCGTCAATCCGAGCCAAGACTCTCATCGACGCTATTTTTCGGTGTGAAAATCCACCTTTATGACCATCAATTGTAGCAAAACTCCAGGCAGCCAGATCATGTTGCCGATAGTTTTGTTGTTGTTGTGCTTAACAGGAGCGTTTGGTAGTCTTCAGACGTTTCATTTTAATGCTACATACGTACAAGCCAATCCCGATGGCCAAGGCGTTCGTCGCATGATAGGTATCAATGGCGAATGGCCTGTGCCCACCATCAGGGTCAAACGCGACGACACAGTCAAAATATACTTCACAAACTTGTTGAACGACCGCAACTCGTCGTTGCATTTCCATGGATTGTTTCAAAACGGGTCGGCCGCCATGGACGGGCCCGAAATGGTCACACAGTGTCCAGTTCCTCCCAACCACACATTTATCTACGAATTCACCGTGTCCGACCAGACGGGGACTTACTGGTACCATTCCCATTCTGGTGCTCAGTATGCCGATGGACTTCGAGGAATGTTCATTATCGAAGACCTGGTGCCTCTGCCTTACCATTACGACGAGGAAGTTCTTCTTTCGGTGTCTGACTACTACCATACCGAAACCCCCCAGATCATGACCCAGTTTCTTAGTCGCTTCAACCCTACGGGTGCAGAACCTATTCCTCAAAACTCGTTGTTTAACGACACCAGGAACGCCACATGGCTCGTTCAACCGAGTACAACGTACTTGTTGAGAGTTGTCAACATGGGTCTCTTCACACTGCAGTACTTGTACATCGAAGAGCACCTGATGACGATCGTAGAGGCTGACGGAGTGGCCATTGAACCTGTTGAAGTCGACTCCCTCTACTTGTCGGTGGCCCAGCGTTACTCGGTGCTTATCCACACCAAGCCTTCACTGCAAAAGAACTACCGTTTTGTCAATATTATCGACCAGGAGATGTTGGATTTGTTGCCAGAGGAATTGCTGGTGGTTTCCACCAACTGGATGGTTTACAACAGTAGCGTTAGTCTTCCGGGTCCTATCCAGAACGGTCGTTTCGACGAGCTTGTTCTGACTCTCAACCCGGTAAGTGACATTGATTTAACCACCTACCACAAGCACAAGTTGCTCCCCGACCCAGACTACCAGATCAACTTGAATTTCACCATGGACCAGTTGGGTGACGGTGTCACATATGCGTTTTTCAACAACATCACCTACGTGGCTCCCAAGGTACCTACGTTGATGACGGCTCTTTCCAGTGGAGAGTATGCCACTTCCGACCTGATCTACGGCTCTAATACCCATACCTACGTCTTGCAGCCGGACGAGGTGGTGGAAATCGTGTTAAACAACATGGACCCTGGAAAACATCCGTTCCACTTGCACGGCCACAACTTTCAAATCGTGGCCAAGTCTCCAGCTGGTGAAGATGACGACGACCCGCTTGTGTACGATCCCGACAATGCCACGTTTCCGGAATATCCTATGGTCCGTGACACAGTGCAAGTTGAAGCCAACGGGTTCATAGTCATTCGGTTCAAAGCAAACAACCCTGGTGTATGGTTCTTCCATTGTCATGTGGATTGGCACTTGGAACAGGGTTTGGCAATTACTCTTGTAGAGTCGCCCGAACAGATCCAGGAGCTGCAGTCAATATTATCTGGCAGTCATCGTGACTCTTGTGCATTGAACCATATTTCCACCGTTGGCAATGCTGCTGGCAACCATGGCCCCGAAAAGTCTGCTTGGTTTGACTTGACCGGAGAGAATGTGCAAATCCCACCTCTTCCTGAGGGATTCACATCCAAGGGATACTTTGCATTGGCCATTTGTACTTTGGTGGCACTTTATGGAGTTTGGTCTATCTACAAGTTTGGAATGGAGGACGTTAGTTCTGAAGATGTGGAAAACATGATGGACAAATTGTATCGTATTTTGGAAGAAAACGGCCAGAGTCCACAGTTGCATTCTTAATCATTTCAACTAAGTTTGAGCTTTGTCAACTCATGATTATATGTACGGTGACAGCGATAATCAAGTAAATAAAGAGATATAATTAAGCTCGTTCTAGGCATATTCAATGAAAAACATTCATCCTAAATATATTTAATCTATTCATCGTACTCTTAATCGGATTGTAGTTCAAATTCTAGTTTCAGGAAGAAACCCTGGCGCTCTACTGCACCTGCTGTTGTTCTTACAGTTTTGATTAATCTATTCGTGTAAATCTGACCCTCCTATCGCTCTCGAATACCCTACAATATTTTAATGCGTTACTATCAAATACACTCACATTAGGCCAAATATACACCACTTTCTTGGTCCTAGTCAATTCCTCCAAGTTCTTTGCTGTTTCGCTAATTTTACCGTCTCATACCCAACAGATTACTTCGTAACTATGGGTGCAAAAAGCTCGAGATGGTTGATACGCAGATCTATCTAGCTCCGACTACTTTCAACTTCTGCTCGACCTTACGTCTAGCTGCTAATTTGCTGCCTAGCCCCTGGATACCTCCTTCTTCTTTAGCACCATGTCTGGGTGTAAGCCTAGTATGTCTGGTATATCTCGTATCCGCACGCATTCTCAGGGTGGCTTTCGACTTCCATTCGCACTTTAATTCTCGATCTGACATGAGTCAATTTATAACAAGTCAATCATGAGTCAATACGTTATAGTAGGGTAAGTATAGTGAGCTGTGGCACTGGAATCATACTAACGACTAGTTCTGGAATCATTGGACTTTACACCACACATTGTCTTCTTTTGCGGGGTGTTGCAGCCAGTGACATTGAGGTGGTGGCTCAACATTTGCCAGGAGATGAATCGATCAACTATGCTTCTCCGTACGCAGGAGGTAACTTTTCGTGCATTACTGGTGATGATCCTGCTACTTTAGCCTACGACAAGTTTACCTATACTAATTTGAAACAGCTTCAGACCCTATTAGGTGGCCCGGCCTGTGGTCTTGATCGATACATTTCACATGAATTCTGGGATATTACTCCTTCACCAGCCAAAATTGCCGCTTTAAAATCGTATATGGATGATTTTGAGATTGTATCCAACGCTAATTTGCCCAAAGGAGCCCAGTTTGGTATTCAATTTAGATCGTGGAATTTCAATTGTCCATTTTTCTTACTTAATTTCCAATTCTTCTTATCACAGCAAGGAGTCAAGTTTACCCGTAAAAAGCTCAGTCACATTTCGCAGGCGTACTTAGGGTATCTGACCAAGGTGGTTTTCAACTGTACTGGACTTGGATCTCATGGTTTGGGAGGAGTCAATGATACGGCTGTCTATCCTACTCGGGGTCAGGTTGTAGTAATTAAAGCTCCACATATCACCCAAAATCGTATGAGATGGGGCCCGGGATATGCCACTTATATAATCAAGCGGCCATATTCAAATGACCAGTTAGTCCTAGGAGGGTTTATGCACAAAGACGACTGGGTTGTCGACACGTTCAAGTCCCAAACTGACGATATTTTGGCACGTACCACCGAGTTGTATCCTGAAATATTACTGCGTAACGGCGCAGGTTCGTCAATTAAAGATTTGGAGGTATTACGAGTAGTTGCTGGACTTAGGCCCAGCAGACATGGTGGCGTGAGAATCGAACGTGAACAGGTAGAACATGGCACTGTCTTGGTGCATAACTATGGTGCAGGTGGATATGGGTACCAGGCAGGACTTGGAATGGCCAATGAAGCTGTCCGGTTAGCAATGTTGACCTCTTCCAAGATGTAAACGTGTAAGTTATTAGATTTAGGTGAGCCACTGAAGTTATGTGTCTATAATCGCATTATTTGCGGTATATTACTTTTATAATATATTTATAATTGAATTGCTTGGGTTTAATTCAGTGCAAATACAATTGAAATGAGTTCATGTTAATCTAAAAATATTAAATATTAATTTAAATAAATATGTTCAATTTAATAGTTCAACGCATTATGTTAATAAATATAAATTAAAAACAGCTAAAAGAACTTTATCATTTTTATAGTATATTTTAACTTTACCAATGTATTTATGATATCAATTTGGTTGCTTGAATTATTTAACATCTCATTTCTAGCGTCCTGTAAAATACACCAAAGATGGTTGAACCTATATTACCTCAACTGCTTGGATATATACACTATTATCGATAAGAATATAATTATTCTTTCATGTAGTAGTCGAGATACAGATCTTATCCAAAAGATATATTAAGACATTCTGCTTCTTAATGAATTGAGTAGTAGGTCGCCCAAAGCAGAAGATAGTTTACATGAAGTATTAGCAGAAATGTATAGGAGCATGGCCATCACTATCAGGTTTTTCGCAGCAAATTATTAATCGGGAAGAATTTTTCATCTTTAATTTGCAGCCTAATCAGATCCCAGCAACATTGATCTAAAAACATCTAGTCGTAGGTATACTTTATTGGTATCCCAGTTGGTATACTCTATTCTTTGCGTCTGATCTATTTTGGTTCATCTATACCCTTATTTTAGTATTCTAGTACTTTATTCTCTCTCTTTGTCTCTCCTTACCAATTTTAATTGCCTAGAAGCTCTAGCCTTCTCCTAGACTCAATTCACATATCTACTAGTTAGAGTACGACACCACTCAACTACCTTCCAAGCACTGATACTACACGTAACTTGCCCATCCAGCTTCCCTCCTAATCGGAGGCGTGCGCGCACCGCCTCGGGTCTCCCGATAAAGTGGAGGCAATCAAGATAGGAACAAGAACGAAGCAGCAGAGATGTCCCAATTATTCGAATGGGCATTCGGAAAGAAGCTCACGCCTCAAGAGAGGCTTCGAAAGAACCAGAGGGCATTGGAAAAAACGCAAAGAGAACTTGCCCGAGAAACCACCAAGTTACAGCTGCAGGAAAAGAAGCTCATAAGTGATATCAAAAAGTCCGTCAAGCAAGGACAATTGGCCAGTTCCAAAATCCAGGCTAAAGACTTGATACGGACCCGAAACTACATCGTCAAATTCAACTCGATGAAAGCACAATTGCAGGCGATTTCTCTTCGTATTCAATCCATTAGATCCAACCAACAAATGGTTTCTTCAATGAAAGATGCCACACGGTTACTTAACGGAATGAACCGTTCAATGAATCTTCCCCAGTTGACACGGATAGCACAAGAATTTGCCCGAGAAAACGACTTGATGGACCAAAAACAAGAGTTCATCGACGAGTCCATCGACGACGTTATGGTGGATGACGACGAGTTGGGAGAAGACGAACAAGTAGATGAAATCTTGGGCAAAGTGATGGATGAAATCGGAGTTGACTTGAACACAAATTTGAAAGACACACCCAGTGCCATCCAAGTGGCCCAAGAAGATAGTGGTGCTGAAAGAGTGGCCCAGAAGGTGGGAGGTTCGGACGAAGATGACTTACAGGCCCGTTTGGACAGCTTAAAGAAGTAACAGAAATGTTGGATGTGCTTAGAAGCAGTGTTGTATCAAGTATATATCTAATAAAATAAGCTCAAATGTACTTATGCTCGGCCAAGTAGTCAATGATTTGAGCAGCCGAATCTTCGATGGAAACACCCTGGTAGTTCTTCAAGTGGATTTCTGGCTTCTCTGGTGCTTCGTATGGAGCACTGATACCGGTAAACTCTTTAATGATTCCTTCTCTGGCCTTCTTGTACAACCCTTTTGGGTCTCTGGTTTCAGCAACTTCAACTGGTACATCAACATAAACCTCTACAAACGGTAAGTTGTCGTTTTCATGCAACTTTCTGGCCAAGTCACGGTCTTGTTTGTATGGACTAATAAAACTGGTCAAAGTTATGGTACATGAATCAGTAAATAATTTTGCAACTTCGGAGATTCTTCTGATATTTTCATTTCTGTCGGCCTCGCTGAAACCCAAATCCTTATTTAATCCGAATCTGACGTTATCACCATCCAATCTGTATGCATTCAATCCACGACTTAATAAGGACTGCTCCAAGGCACATGCAATGGTGGATTTTCCACTGGCAGATAACCCAGTCAACCATACGGTCACCCCACGTTGCTTTCTTAAGTCGGCCCTCTCATTGTGGGTCAAGTTCGCGTGCCAGGTAATATTCGTAGCCATTTTTCACTGCTGTAGAAAAGAATATTGGTATGAAATCGCCTCTTTCCGATAGGTTACATATGTTAGATCCAGAAAATTTTTGGAGTTATATGTCATTGCACGTGATGTCCCATGATAAGGTATCGAAATGCGGGTGAGCGGTGGCCCTACGTAATGGCGATGTAAGCAGGGTCGAGAAAAAACATCACATGACGAGCGGTCACGCCCACCAGTCTACTTGAACAATTTTTTCACCGCTTCATCACTCAAGACGGGGCCAACCAGGATGTACTATGAACTATTCGCCATAGCGCGTATCGCAGACCCGGTGCATACCAGCAAGGAAGCTGTGAAGATTGCTTCCACCATAGGAAGATTGATTCTTAATAACAGAGGTGTCATCAGAGATATAACCAGTTTAGGAGCCAGACCATTGCCAAAGATTATGTCCAAGGAACAAGAAAAGCATTTCCAAGGATATCATTTTCTTATGGGATTCGATGTGTCGGCCAATGTCCAATCACAACTCTTGAGAACCTTGAGAAGTGATCCTAGAATCTTAAGGGCCAACATCCTTCAACATCCAATGCACAAGACCTTGAATACTGGTTCCTCAGTTCAACAAGCCTTGAATGCAGTCCAAAAAATCTAATGTACATAGTAACGGAATAAATATAATAATATTGAGTCGTATAACAGTAGCATCAGTATGATATAAAGTGCGAAACTGGTGTTTCTACGCCGGTATCAGTGGACAGAACAAGAGTGGCTGTAGACTCTGAGTAGAAAATTTGAAACTATTTGAATAAACGCAGGGAGTAAGTATGGTATCGCAAAGGTTAAATCTGGCAAATAACTTCTTGGATTCACCAGTAAGAGAATCGCACCAATGCGAAAAACAA
This sequence comes from Suhomyces vadensis, assembly GCA_030575035.1. Classification (NCBI taxonomy): domain Eukaryota; kingdom Fungi; phylum Ascomycota; class Pichiomycetes; order Serinales; family Debaryomycetaceae; genus Suhomyces; species Suhomyces vadensis. The sequence goes on from JAJMGK010000042.1 coordinate 12,985, forward strand.
ATGGACTCCACTTTAGTTAACCAAAAAGCTGCCAATACTATGGTTTGGCATCTGTTCTAGCCAAGCACCTGTTACCATAAGTATGCTCATGCTATTCTGTATGCTTGATGTTCCTGTGGTTCTACGTTTGTTCTAAAATTTACACATCCACTTTGGAGCCATTTGTTCTTTCTGTTTTTCTCAATTATAATTGTTGATGTCAAAAATTGCACCTTTTTTGCAACTTTCTTCAAAAACCCAAATCTACAGATCAAAAACGTCAACAAACCGTAAACCTGGCGTAAACCACCATCCCCTGAATAAGCCTCGCCTCCCCTCTGACACCAATAGCAGGGTTCAGGGAATGTTGTGTCCATGGTGTGTCACGCGCAACGCACGTGCCAACCGCCGCATCGCACCCCAATAAGGCAACACAAACAAACACAAAATAACAACAGTCAAAAATCAAAAACTCACCAGTAAACAAGCTACTGAAATTTAAGACAGCATAGTTTATCGATTGACTTGGATAACAGTTGACTCAAGAAGTCTGACTTTTTATCTATTCAAGTTCTTCCATCTCACCTAACTATACCACAGTCAATTGAAGACTGGAACCCAAACCGTCAGTGTTAAAGGTGTCATAACAAAAAAGAATTGACCCGACCAAACTTCAATACAACAAAACCGGAATCCACGGTAATCTTTGTACAACACCAAATCTAGGATCTTATATCATTTGGTCAAGTCTGATAGCTCTTTAAAAGAGTTTGGTATATATTGTCTCGAAGAATATTAGCAAAGACTCTCCCATCGACGTCCCCGGCTATTTTATTGTCAGTTGCAAAGCAGAGTAAAGTTGATTTTTACTTTGTTTGAGAAAAACTTTCCTGTTTAGAATTATAAACATTCAAAAAAACAAATAGCGACTGCTATATAGGTACGACTATTAATCTCGAATATCAAACTGATTGATTCCTCGTTAGTTCACAGCATGAATGATTCATCTAATAAAGAGAATGGTACAAGTGTGATAACTCAATCAATAGCAGATCCTCGTTCAGTATCACCCGTCAGACCATTAAAGTCCCAACGCTCATTAAACTCATTGAATAACCCAGGCAGTAGTCCTTCGAGAAAACCAGACCTTTCGCCAACAAGACGATCAAGAAAAATGGACTCAAACCTTACTGGAGCAGGTTCATCAAATCCCTCAACTTTAACCTCATCTTCATCTTTATCATCCACAACCGCTTACACCAACCTTCAAATAGATTATAGTAAATTAGAAAGGCGGTATACCGATTTATTATTAAAAAATAACGAAACTACCCAAGATAATGCTCTATTAGAATCAGACATATCATCCAAAGAATCTATAATCAAAGAACAACAGGAAAGGATTTCCAATTATGAATTATACGTCAGAAACATACAGGATGACTATAGCAAGAACAAAGAATTGTTAAGTAAGGAAATCTTTTTCTACAAAGAATTAATAGAAGATTTACAAATCAAAACTAAGAAATTGGCCAAGGAAGTGAACGAATATAAAAGACGTGAAAAAGAAAACGAGTCTTTGAAACAAGATGATACCCAAACTAAAAGCTTACTGAATGATGATCTTCAAGATATTTTAGAGATTTCAGAAAAGTTTAATCGCCTACTTAAAGATTTCAAGGTTTTACAGAGTAATTTTGAGTTGGAGAGAAACTCAAAGTTGGTGTTGATTGACCAAATCGAATACTTGACCAAGGAAAATAACATATTGATTTCCAATCAAAGCTCGAGTAAAGTGTCACTTGAAAATGATAATGATGAACTAGATGATATTATTAATAACAATAATAGTGATAACAGCGTAATTCATAATTTCACCAACACCATACATACTATGAACGAATTGACCGATGAGGACGAATTGAGTATGAATGACCCCCAAACTGATGACCAATCTAATAGAAATAATGATAATAATGAAATCGAGGTAAATGAAACTGATTTAGATGATTCAGGGGTATTAAACTACCTTGCTGATGATCTGCAAATAAACCATTCATCTCCAATAAAGCCTCATTATGCTAATGATGAATCACTTGAAATATCCAACGGTTTCCAATTTCCTCCGCCTGAGCCAATTAAATCGAAATTCCAGCAGAACGGCCATTTCCCCCCTTCACCCGATCCCCAATCCAGGGATAAGAAAAGACAATCATTGCCAGTAAAAATAAGGCCTTCACCACAATTGGAAAATGAAGAATTTGTGTTATCGCCTTTGAAATTAGCCAGTAATACCAACAATCAGTATTTTGATCTTGAAACTCCCAAAACTATTATCCCGACCACCGTGGACAGATACTCAAATAACAAACCCAACCATTCACGGTATAATAGTCACGATATAGTTCCAATCAAAGTAGAGTTTGAACAATTGGATTCTGCAATGAGAAGTACATCAGTGCCTGAAAAAGAGCACCAAAGGAAAAGGTGTGAAATTATTGATGAAAGTCCAGAAATCAGAAATAGAGGCTCTACGAGATCTTCAGTAAGGAATAGTGCATTCTTTGCGTTGAATGGATATGATGGTGAGCCAACGTCAAACAGAAATTCTGTGACAACAGCCGCATCTTCCAAGAGATCAAGCATGATAATGGATTCACCCCATGATTTATCGAGACAAGAAATCATGAAATTGAAGTTCGAATTGCAATCATTGAAACTACACAACGAAAAGTTGTTATCATATATTGGATTTGAATTGCAGAAGCAAAAGAATAATATTAAGAAACTTTCCAGCAAACAAAGTGCTAGAACGTTGAAAGCTCTTAGCAATGTTAGTAAACAGATTGAATATTCCGATGCAAAGTTGATTGAAAGTTCCAAAGATATGTTAATACATAAGAAAAGAGTGTTAAGATCAGTTTCCATTAACCCTATCTTATCGAAGAACTATAGGAACAACTCCAAGAATGGACCATCTAATAATCTTGGAATAATGAGCAAAAGCTTTTTACCATTTGCCAATCGGATCATAGAGACCTTTGAAAACGATGAAGAATTTATAGATATGCTTGATAAAAAGCCTCAGAATTCCGAGGACGACGATTATGGATTCTTGAAACATAACGATAAGTTTAGCAAGAGAATATTCTCCACTGGGTTACAAGCGTATTTGAATTACGACGAATTAGATGAAACCGAAGCCAATGATGAATCCTACGACACTGATTCTGAGAAGAATATCAAAAAGTACAAATCACAGCTGTTTGCTATGAGAAAGGTACTTGTATCTAGTGACGAAGAAGAAGAAGACGACGACGAAGAGGAGGAGGAGGAGGAGGAGGAGCAGGGAGAAGAGGGAGGAGAGAAGAAGAGAAGAGACTCGATGTGGGATAGTGATGGATCTAGTATTTCTTCGGATGAAGAAATGGGAATGCTTACACAGATCAAGTATTTGATCTTGGGTTCTAGCGCTATTCAACTGAAGAAACCCAAAAAGAGGCGTGAACAACAACAGTTGGTTGATGATGGGTTGAAGTTGAAGTTTTTGACTATCACTCTAGGAATAATGATAATTGGATTAAGATTCTCCCACAAGAATTATAGTTCTCACTAATGTATAGTCAGTTAAATAAGTAGACTTAATAATACCTTGAACAGACAAATAGGAGATATTGAGACTGCACACTGCGCCAGTCCGGATCGGCAATTGCGCCAGTTACTACATTGGGCCGGTTTGTGTTTCATCGCCAGAAAGTGGAACCACTACGATAGAATAGGGTGATTAACATGAACCATACATGAAAGACACATAAGATCTCCTGACTTCTTTCTAGCAAACGGAAGTCTTTGCCAAGCTAGAATATAAAATATTCTATTTTAGCTATCTGTTTCAGATACGAGTAAATTATCAGCATATGTGACGCGCGCTTGTAGCCACTAAGCGAGCAGCAGATTTGGGTGCAAGTATATAAATGAGGGAGAAACCAGGGAGGCGGAAGTCGTTCACATCAAAGGGAGTAGACACTCGACAACCATGGCCCTTCGAAACTATCTTTACGCCAAACACAGCGATGGCATCACTGCCGGAAGAATCAACAAGGTGGACACAAAGCCAGAAACTGTTGCTAAAGTGATACCTCAGCTACAACAGATCCAAGTAAGCTCTGCAGCTAAGGAAAGCTGCAAAGATGTGGAGGACGGAACTAGCGTTTGTAGAAAATGCGCCGACTGTCCCAAGAAACAAAACATACAGGATGCTACGCCACGGGTGGCAGTAGAGGTTGGGGTTGTCGAACTCAAAAACAAGCTTGAAAAGCTAGACATGACGGCTCCAGAAGTTGACTTTACGCATGTTATGTAGCAAACAAATATATATTGGATCTAATAGACCACCTGTAAAAGAGTTAAGTGGTATAACAAGGATAATAATGAGATTTTTTCGCGATCGTTTTGGCTACCAGAATTATTGGAATTGTAGATCTTTATGATGTTGCCCAATATGATATCCAACTCAATTGGACGATTGTTCAACACATCAACCAACATTGATGGTTGATAACTATCCATTGCATCTGTAGTTTTGGTTAACTGTAAAATACCAGCCACAGTTTCGTCACTTATCTGTTGGTTGTATTGGCCGTAATCAAACCGCTTCAAATCATCATTGGCAACGAACTTGATTTGGTGCATGACTGGAGTGATCAACTCGCTTTCCAAATTGGTCTTGAAGATTTTCCCCACGTCTTTGCGAGTTAAACAACACACGACGTTAAACGAACCGTTCCAAATCAATTTACGCCAACGCGTGAATCTGGTATTGTGATCAATGGTGACTGTGTTATAGGGATTGGTGTATAAGTCTACAAATTTTTGGAGCAAGCCTTGAGCCTTGGGGTTGTGAAGTTGTTCGAAATCAAACAATCCAAACAGAACGCTGTCTGTCCCGTACTGGGTTACAGTGCCGCTATCATTAATGGAACTGATATAGGAAACTCCACTTATAAGATGAACCTTGTGGGCAATAGCTTTCCAATACAGTTCGATGTCAATTCCATTTTGAATTAATACAATACTGGTGCCTCTATCAGGGTGTAAAAGATTGGGGTGCGACTCAATATCATCCCAAACATTGTGTTCCAGAGGAACTACTTTGGTGGCAATCACAATGTAATCAAATGGAGTAGCATCAGCAAGATCACCAAGTGATTTGACCACTTTTTGGGGCCTATAACCCTTGATTGAATTTTGCGATTCATTGGGATCTCCATTTTTTCTTCTTCCACCATAGTCTACTGAGGAAATGGTGTATCCAGAATTAATTACCTGGTCATATTGGGATCTGACTACTGCGGTCACTTCAACATCCGGATTGAGCAGGAGAGCATAGCTGGCCATTACTCCGACCCCTCCCATACCAATACATAATACTCGAGACATGGTTGAGGATCTTGGTTTAAACCGGAATAGTATATTTATTTATATAGGGAAGTAAACGTAAGCGACGCCCACACCGGAAATATTGGCGCGCGGACGCCTGTCTCAAAGGAGATGCGTTGCAATCCACAAAACGCAAAATGCCGACAAACTGCAGGAACAAAACGGATTTTTTTTGCAGTCTACTGATTTAAACGATCTCTTATAATACATAAATAATACATAGCAGAAGGAATGATGCAGAGGGAGCAAGAGATAAGATAAGACGATCAGAAGGCGGGGACAAGGTTAGTGATCCATTTTGTAGCGTTTGCTTCCATTGGTTAGATTGGGTGCAACTGCACCCGATAGAACTGCACTGGATCTCAGTGCCATCGACGATGCGGCCATCATCGGGTCAAGCGCGTTGGACACAGGGTTGTTGCGGCGGTGTGTGTTGTGGCCGTGGTAATTCTGGTTGCCTATGAGTTGCGACTGCATACCGCTGTTTGTAGCAGCATAGGTATTGGCCGGCGTTGTTCCCGGTACCGGTGCACCATTAGCGTTGGCACCACGGGATGCTGGTCCGGTGTTGGATGAATCGAGAATGTTGGAAGACGAAATCGGGTTGTTGGGGCTGGAGTCCAGAACTACGGCTGCTCGAAGAAAGAAATCGTCTATGCCGGATATCTGCTGCTGCTGCTGCTGCTGTTGATGTTGCTGTTGCTGTTGATGTTGATGGTGCTGTTGATGTTGCTGTTGATGTTGCTGTTGTTGCTGTTGTTGCTGTTGTTGCTGCTGAAGTTGTTGCTGGCGGGCCTGGAGCTGTGAAATCGAGTCTGCATTGGCCTGGATAATCTGCTGCTGTTGCTGCTGCTGTTGCTGCTGCTTTAGCGACCTGATGTTAATAATTCGCTCGTTGAAGAACGACGTCTTGAATTCCTGGAAGATTTTCATCGTTTGTGGATACTCGTACTGGTGGTCGTGAAAGAAACGATCGGCAAAGATGTAGATGAACCTTTCGATGTCGGTGGAATTGATCCCCAGCATAGCACCGAGATCTCCTTCGGACGTCAACGCCGGTAATGCAGCGGTTGCTTCGGAAGAACTGGCCTCGTTTAGGTTCACATCAATCAGAGTGCTAGGATGATGCGGCTGTGGAGTCGTAGACTGGGCTGGTGGGATCGTATTGGCGGTGTTAGATGAGCTGGCAGTGGACGGAACTGGTGCGCGCACAGAATTATTGTTGGCACTGTTGCGAGTGCTGGAACGGGTGAGACGCTGCTGCTGTTCGAATTGGTGTTTTTGTTTTTCGTAGTGAACCCGAAGTTGTTGTTGGTAGTCGTAGCCTTCGTTCGCATCTTGGGCCTGTTGGTGAGACCTTTTGTTGTATTCGTGCAGGTGCAGTGATTTGAGCAGCAGAGACTTGTGGTGGTGGTGGTGAGACTGCTGTGGAGTAGGCTGCTGTGGAGGAGGCTGCAGTTGCAGGGACAGGTACATGGAAAAGTTGCCGAGGTTTAAGCTGGGAGTCGCGGTCGAGAAACTAAGTCCCTGCTGAGGCCTGAACTGGTTGCCAGAGGTATTGGAAGTAGAATTGGCGGTAGACGGTTGGGGGTTCATAAGGTCATAAGCAGAATTAGAGGTCGAGGTGTTGGAAATGTTGGCTGAATTGGCAGGGTTGGAAACCGAAGATGCAGGATTGGTTGATGAATTATCAGCGTTGGCGTGTTCCCCTGTCGGATCGTTGGATTTGTATTTAGTAGTATTGACAGGATTTGATGAAGAATCTTCACCGTTGGTGGAATTTGTAGAATAATCAGTTGGAAAGGTGACATCTGAGCGAGTAGGTGGAGTGTTGGTTGAATTTGCGGCTGAAACTGGCGGAGAAGCCGAGACGGAAGAGCCAGGTGAGACGTTAGCGAGGGAATTTGTCGATGACGACGAAGAATTACCACTCATTCGTGTTTTATTTAAACCATGACGCTTCTTAAACTGTGAAAGCCAGCCGTGACTAAAACCAACCAATCGTTTGGGGTCGTCTACGCCAAATTGGTGGGCATATATTGACCAATGCTCTCTTAGTATAGGCTCGTTTATGGGCTCATTAAGTTCTAGTTTTTGGCGAACCAACAAATCCATGGCATGGTTGATCTTTTCGTACTTGAATTTGACCCTTCTTCGACTATTTTTGCTAAATGACCCATTTTGACTAATTCTCTCACGAAGCTCATTTTCATTCTTCAACCATTCACTAAACGAGGAAGTAGATATGGAGATTTCATTTTTATATCGATCCACGGTTTCCAGTTGAGGTCTGTTGGATTGATGATAAAAGTCTAGAACCTGAATCTTCTGCTCCAATGTTGCCCGTGGAAGCTTTAAAGGTGCCATGATAGGCTGGGGCAGATCAATTGTATATAATCGGGTAGATTATATGTAAAGTCAAGTATAATGGAGGGAACAAGGAAACGTGTAACTATTCAGCAACTATAATACTTAAATGTATCACTTTCTTTCACTCCAACTATACTAATAACCCGTTGAGCGGTTATATTCTCCAGATGATTTGGAAAGGATTGAAACTTCTCTACACAAAAAAAAAATCCGAATCCGCCATACAGTATCAGGGCAGGTGGCTTGAGGGAGAATGAAGGACCGGAGGGGGTAAGTTTCGTAGCAAGTTTAGGGGTTTAACCAACAAGGTTAGGTTAGGTAAGTACACTTGGTGTATGTTTATATAACAGAGAGTCGACTAATAGGATCTGCGAGCAGTATTCCACTGGGCTTAACTGGATGGTCGGTCTCGAGACCGGTAATTTCTTCGCTACAGAAATGAGACTTGATGAGTGAGTGATGTAAGAGTAGGCACAGCGAGGCCAGTCTAAAATTAGCGACCGCAACGTACAGGAAACGTTTCCACGGAAGCTCGAGTATGCATAGTAATTCAGGGCAATTCCCAGACAGGTTTTACACTAAGGGGAGGACCTGGACAAGTGTAGCAACCACCAACAGTTTGCAATAACTCGAAATTGACCCCTGCTGTAACCGGAACCAATAAGAGAGGGGCGAGGGGATATCTCGGTTGATGGTGGATGCTCGCGCATCGCCCCTTGAACGGGACAGCGTCGTGCGCCGCTGCAGTCCGCCCAATCTCAACCTGGAACATCCTAGCACCCATCCTAATCGGGATGGCTATCTGTGGTGTGCAAACAGTGGCCCCTCAATGATATATACACGTAGCGAACTGACAAATGTGCGTGTTAATTGTATATAACTATTTAATGGGAACCAGCACCTCTACTGACTCTTTCCAAAACAGATTCGTAAGCAACCTCAGAAAAGTCAGTACCTTGGATATCAGTAGAAACACCGTTCAAGGCTCTTCTCAAGGCATCCTTGGATGAAGCATAGACCATCTTGGCTCTGATAGGGGCGGTGTCTGGAGACCAGGTGTAAAAGACGATTTTAGATCTTTTACCTTCACCTCCACCGATTTCATATTCAAAATCGAATACGGCATATTTACATTCATTTTCTGGTAATTTTTCCAAGAATTCATCGTAACTACCATTGGTTGAAGTTTCATCAACAACAATTTCAGTTTTACTATCGTTAAGGGCGAAAATTACGTATGTATATTTCTTACCCAACTTTAAATCATTGAATGCAGTTAATGATTCATCGGCAACAGCAACACTATAATAGGTTAGTTAGTACGGATTAATCGATATTTCACGCTTTATTGGATTAATTGATTAATCAATGGTTTTTTATTCTAGTTAAACTTACCCAGATCTCGACTAATTTGGTTAGTACGTGGCGTCGTTGACGAAGAATTATATAACGTGGATTGGAGAACGTGTTTAAAACACACGACGCGTGGTTTTTTTTGCCATTTTGACCCAATCCATCTCTGATTTGATGCTTTCTTTCCCAATTAACTTACCATTATGTTTTTACTAGTACTTTTTTATAGCTAATTAGAAAAGAGTATTGACGGTATCTTTTTCCAACCTGCTTTGCTGTTGAGGTTGGTCGACCGGCAAACGTGACACAAAGCGCGACAAGTAGTCCCCTCGCCGATTGTGGGCTGGTGCGTGCTGGGTCAAGAAAAAACTACGCCAAAAATCAATGACTGCAAATTCAGTGCGACTTTGCTTATATAGGGGGAGTGATAAAAGGGGAGTTGTAAAAGGAGATACCAATTGAACAATGTGTATTAAAGCCTGTCTAACAAGGAAGCAGCACTAGAACGCCCCGAGAAGGACCCGCCTTCTTCGCTTCCTAAGTAGCTAAGATGTCCGTCTTCAATAATAGCTGCATATATACTAGTTCTTCTACCTAAACCTTGTTTGGACAAATCAACAACTAGATTTTCTCCGAGTTCGCTGGATAATGCAGCGTCAGGATCGGTTGCGAAAATCACATAGTTATCCTCATCTTTGTAACCAAGAGATCTTGACCATTCACTGTTGACAAATGGATCGTCAGCGGTCAACACCACGATCTTGCTAACACCCTTGCTCTTGAACTCTTCAATTCTGCTGAGGTAACTTGGCAAGTGGTCTTGGGCACTTTGAGCACTAAATGGTCCAGTTGCCGACGTAATGATGATCTTCTTGTTTGGCAATTCTTTCTTTAAATCGTAAGCAAGTGGAGAAATTGATTTGTCGGCCTCATTCAGACTAAACGGAACGTATTGCAATTCGACATCGGTTGGGAATTTGTCGTCAATAAAGTAGGCCATTTGTATTATGTAATAGTGTAGTGTTATTCAAACTTTGAAATGCTCGACCTTCGGGCCATATTTATAACATTTTCCAACCATTGCCTCTTCTAAGCAGGTGCCGAATATTTCCTGTTACTCCACCGATACAGCCAATATGAGGACGTCAAACTCCGAGTTCTCCGCAGTTTCGGAGTAAGAAGTCCGTTCTTTTTGCGGAAACATTTCCTTATCGCACCTATTTTTTTATGATTTTCCCCACTATTCATAGCCCCTTAGTTTTTTTTTTGACTACTTATGAATGCAAATAAACGTGGGCTTTGTTGCATTTTGAGTTTTGGGCGAATTTATTTGTAATGTGCTTTATACAATACAGACATCAAGGCTGTGATTGATGATCTAACAAGAAATCCCTAGTTCCAAGCCTATCATGACTTTGCGCAATTGGTTTTGTTGCAATGTATCTGTTATTATCAAGCTTTCGTAACAAAGCAGATTATTTACAAGACCAGTAGGTGTTTGGCGCAAGGTCAAACGAGTGGCCGATTGTACTTTTAGCAACTAGGCACATTTTCTAGAATCTCCAGGTATTACCGATGAAAATTGCAATGCACCTCAACATACAAAAGTGTGTGCTGAGAAAATTGGTTAGTAATTAGATTCACCTACCAGTTCCTTCTATAGCACTCAAGCATTCCACTGCAAAAGCTGAATAGTGCTGGTATATACATGCACAAGCAAGTTTAATTTCATTAAAGCGGACTTGCAATCTTCTCCAAGAAAAATACATTGTGTCAAAGAACAATAGTAGTTTCCAAGACTCTGGATAGATTTCTGACATATTTGAGTTCTTGTGTATATTGACATGTTAAGCGATATAGTAGCTGCCCCGCATATTTAACCGTATGCATTAATCTAGCACTGCCCTCTTGTACAATTCGGCTTGGCTTATGTTTTTCTAGAATTTAGTCTTTTTTCAGGAGAAAGACCAAGTTGTGAGACGAAAAGGTGCAAAAAGACGAATCTTAATATTGTTTGTGGAAAATTATTAATCCTTTTTGAATGATAGATTCAAGAAGATTGTTAGTTGGGAAGCAATTTTAAAACATGCTCTGCCAAGGTTACTACGCCAGGAATTGAAGCAAAGATTTGTGCAATAACTATTACCAACAAAGGGATTAAGTGCTTCTATTATTCTATTGGAATTGATATTAACCTGGAAAATACCAGGTATATCCAAGTAATTTACTTAATTTCGTATAATAGCCGTAGGTCTAATAAGCGAATCCAATTAGAGCCACACGTAACACTTCGTCTGGAAGTTCTCAAAACGAGTAGTTTAGAGAAGGTTCAAGCAATGTGCTCGCTCTGCTGACAATGGGAAATCCGGATGCTGGTTATACTGTGTGGAATGGACGCCGAAAGTTCAGTACATAAATCAGAGGTATGTTAATTTATAGCTTAACTTCCAGAGTTTTTCTTTTGGCAGTGGCCTGCCCGATCTCAAGCAAGCCTTGTCGGGTCAGGTTTTTCAGACACTTGGTAAACACCATGAGGGTGTATCATGAATTCTGCACACACCAACACCCAAATGGTTAATTTATGAAAAGAGTTACATTCATTAAAATGTGCTACTCCTCAATACATCTCTTAGCACTAATTTATACCATATTTGACTCATTATTGAATAATATGATTTTGACAAAAGTAAAGATTGGCTAATTTGAAAAGCACACAGAATATTCTTTATAGCGTCACTGTTGTAGAAATAACTCTACTTCTCTTGACCGTTAATGCTTAGTTAATCCTGTATTATTTAAATGCCCAAAGCAAAATATCTCTATTCTTTATTGAGCTTTTAATGTCACGTATTAGCTTTCCTAATACGTCGTACGCACTGGATAACAATCTCGGAGATATATACAATCTTATTTAGCTATCTATTAAACCTGAACCAAAGTAACTGAAGAACTTCCTATCTAGTATGTGCAGCCAACCTATGCTATTCATACAAATCTTAGGACAGGCCCTTGAAACGTCAAAAGGAAATTAAATTCCTGCTCTCAGAATTTCCCAAGGCGATATTTCCGCGTTTCTTCATCTCGTAGTTTGGCTTAAAAGCTTACAAGCTCCTGCTCCTCTAAGCTTGTCGCATGAACACATCTATGTACTTGTGACACTAAATCAAGCCCTTTATATAACATCAGTCCCTTCTAAACTTACCCTCAGTCTGTGAGGTGTCCCTGGAATCTATCCCCAAGAAAGGTGGGGGGATACATCAATAACTTCTGCCGACTTAGCTCGACATCGAAGAATCTGGCTGCGGGTATACTAACTACATGCCCTAGGCGTTAGACGTTATCGTGAAAAAGTAATCCAACCTTTTCGAATCTGCATCATCTTAGGTGCAGTATTGGAATTGTGTGTGTTGCACGAAATGTAGCGATAGCTGCAAAAAATTCTATTCGTATATGTTATACTTACACCTTGCTTTTCTAATCATGTAAATTTAGAATTTTTAATGTGTAGAGGTAAATAATCCATTTTTGTAAGTGATGTTCCCCGTCTAGCTAAGTAAGAGTGAATTTTATGTCTCTAGGAAGAGACTTCCATTATTTATAGACTTCTGGTAGTTGTAAAAACCGAATTTTGTTCAAGATGTGGTTTTTTCATTTTTAACAAATCTTTCCTTAGCAGTAGTTATATGAGTTAGATGTGTGGATAACTATTATGTGTACTTGTTTCATACTCGTTTCCTGAAGTGGATTAATTAGAAAACAATTAATTTCCGTCTCCATATTATGTCTACACATGATTTTCCCGGAACTCGCCTGAAAACTAACATGCGGCTGCGAAAAGATGAACCCATGAGATGAAGTTATAAATTATAAATAATACTGTATAAATCTTGGCATAAAGCTGCTAATTTAGAGCAATTTCTTAAAGATAACAACAGATATTTTGACAAACAAATGGACAATGTGTTATGATACTATTGAAACTAATTAACTTAGGTAAAGTTAAACAATTCGGCGATGTAGGAATAAGGTTTAGTTGAGGTACCATACTAAACTTAACGATGTCATCTTAATGCATATAAGGACAGAAGTGTCTAATATTAATCACTCGCTCTTTCAAAATGTAACCGGCAGGTCAACTTCACACGCATTAGGGTTCTTGACCTATACTTGCAAAAAGACCCATTATTCATCTGTTAGATTTTGGTTGTACTTAAGTAGCACTCACCTCTATGTACTAGAATCTAGTCTCTTTAATTGCTTGATAAGATTCCTTCCCCTCGTTTAAACTGATGGCCAAATCGTCTTGATAGTGTTCCACGATTTGCTTAATGTTTCCAAATTATCTTCAGTCGACAGGCGATTTCTCTTAGAGGGATAGTGGTATCTGGATTAAAAATTGTAAAGATTCGGTAAACGGCCGAATACAGCTTGGTAAGGCGTTATCCCAATGGTAGTTGCAAGCGAGGTGTTAATAGCAAATTGGACCACCTTCAAATATCATGACCACTTTAACGGGCCACACAGGCAAAGGGCCCTAAGGGCTGTAGCCATTCATTTATTGAGAACTTCGACTTGAACGTTAGTTTCCGGGTGGTTTGTGGTGGCTCGCAAGTCTATTTGATAGTGGCGCATCAAAAATGGAACGCCAAGTTCCTAAACTTGATATCCTTATCATGCTAAATAACTACAGGAAGTCCAAACATACTTTAAACCTTATTCTGTACAATTTTCTCGAGTTAAAACCACCAGTCGCGCGTACCATGTAGATTTGCACAATTATTGCCTACATCATCATGAAAACCGTATATTCCGTGAGGATCGCACCGATCTGTTCTACCAATCTTGCTTACTGACATAGATTAATTCGCACGATCGCTTGTTCCTAATCGAATCCAGATTCCTCTAGTTCTTTAGGCTGTTCGTATTTAAGATTTTGTTAGAAGTATGAAATTCAAACATGATATTAAATTCTAAAGCAATAATGCTGTCCGGTACAGATTTCGTACGGCATTCATTTAAACTTATCGACTGTCCTCAGATCAATCCATTCCCCCTCCCTAATATGTTTTTCCAATATCAAGAATGTATAATAATTTGCGATCTTATATCGGTGGTTAGGAGTGGACGGCTTATCTCACACTTGTTTCTGTGACGACTACAAAACTGTCATAGACCGTTTAAACAGTTTTCTGTAGGCAATGGAGCAGCACCACAGTTCTACGTAGAACTCCATTAGAACCCGGCTTCAGTTTCAAATTACCCCTGAGTCAAGTCCCAAGTTTTAAGTTAGCTACCTCTCTATATCACTAGAACTGGAAAAATAAAATTAGCATATCCGTTTTGAAGTATAATCCGCTCCCTTTGTCAGTTTTGCTCGAGAATACAAATGTTCCGAACTTATAAGGCTACAATTTAATGATAATTAAGCGAAACACTAATAATAGCTGTGGATGCCTTAATATAGTTTCCGCCCCCAAGGAACTTAAATGTTGCAGTCGAGTTTTTGCGAACTGATAACAGAACAAGCGTGAATTTTAAGCTGTTACTGGAAAGTAATTTTGCGAATCATCTTTGCGAACTGATGTACCGTTTGAAAGTACGTTAGTGACAGAAACTATAGTAGTCACTTGTTCTAAAAGGCTTTCCTTGTGAAAATTAGAAATGTTAGATAACCAAGGTATAAATACCATGTTATGTCCTTTGTCTCTTGCTCACTTTAACATTCAAAACTGATTCAATTAATACTAGAAACATGCTCTCTTTTGCTAGGTTTATCGCAGGTTTCTTGACTATTATAGCTTTTGCCTTGAATATCGATGCTCTTGTTGTGCCAGGAACTGGAATTGCAAAACGAACACCTGGTGTTTTGAAGTATGATCTTACAAAAAGATTTATTTTACCTATCGCTGGAAATAATTCCAACTCAGAGCTTGAGCAGGAATATGCAAAGATCGCCGGTCATAGTAAAAGCAGCGGTACTATTCAATCAGGTCTTTCCATCTTTGATAGTCTCTCTTATACCTTGGATTTATTAGTTGGTTCCGATAAGCAACTACAATCAGTAATACTTGACACTGGTAGTTCTGATTTGTGGGTAGGTTCTGTACTCAACCAGAATTATAAAAATGGCTATGATCCTCTGAAATCCACTACTAGCCGCAACTTGTCTACATATAATATACTTCTCGATGTTTATGGAGACGGTACTTTTGTTGCAGGAGAATTTTACGAAGATGATGTACTGTTCGTAGATGGTCCTACTATAGAGGAGGTTAAATTTGCTTCGGCTACCGTTGGAGGGGTAAGCGGAAACGTAGGAATCCTTGGGATTGGCTTTAGAGATCTAGATGATTCTTACAATTTCAGTATTTCGGTTGGTAATATTTCTATTCTTCCTCAGTCTTATGATAACTTTCCGATTAAGTTGAAGCAAGAAGGATTCATCTCTAAAGTTGCATATTCCGTTTTACTATCGGATGAGGAAGGAGTGAGTAACATTATTTTTGGAGGCTATGACACCGAAAAGTTTGAGGGAAGTTTGGTTACCCTTCCCGTGGAAGGTCCTGCAAACTATCTTAGTGTTAGGCTAAATTCAATTACCACCAATTATGGCAAGGAATTTGCTATAGATGGCTTTTTTACAATTGATACTGGAACTACATTGAGTGCCCTTCCGGAGGAAGTAGTAGATAGTATCAGGTCAGATTTTCCTACTGCAGTTTATAACACCACTGCAAATCTCTATAGTATTTCATGTACTGCTCCAGAGAAGACTTTATCATATAACTTTGACGGGATTTCTATTAAGATTCCTTATAGTGATTTGGTCTATAAGCCAGAGATACCTGGGTACGTTGGGTGTTATTTTGGACTTTTTAATTCGGTGAATGGCACAAATATCTTAGGTACAAATTTTATAAGAAGTGCCTATACTTTATTTGACTTGGAGGACAAAACAATTCTGTTCGGTCAAATAAAGTCTTCTAATGCCTCAAATATTGTTCCTATTAGTTGAGTGATTCATTTTTAAATTTAGAGAGAATAATTGTTTGTGAATATCATTGTAAATTGAACCTCAATGTCGAAGACATTTGTAGCGAACGTTGGAAGTTATATTGTTTCTTGACATTACCACGGTATTTCGGGGTTGAAATTCATAACGGGTATAAAAATTCAAGACTATATTATTCGTTCTCTTTCCTTCTTTAAACTAGACCCTGAATGCAACTGTCTATCAATTAACTAATCAAATTAAGCTAACTGAAAAAGTTCGAAGCAGAGGTGCTAGAATTAGGAGAAAATTCTGGTCGTGATGATGGATCGATGGATTACAGAACTGCGTAATAACTAGCCCAGCTTCTAGGAAAGAAGAAGATGCTCGTAGAGAGGGGTGGGCTAATAATTGTAACATTCTTATATGTCGGCCTAACAAGCCAGTTCGACTACCTATTTCTTTATTATTAAACGCTACAATTTTCATTTCTCCTAAACAGTAGTTAATTTGAGAGCGCTTTACCATTAAAATAAACCAATAGGGAGGTTTATCAAGGACGATTAGTCAAGAAAAAGTTTTATAATTTCCTTCTTTATAAAGTTGGAGATAAGTAGGAGATCATTTCGCTCTAGTATGCTTTGAATGAGCAAAGTAATAGGGGGTTGCAGTCCTAGGAACTGTACTGTGGAGAGATATAGGTCAAGAAATTATTTGTATTATTTCTGGCTGAGAATTATAAAATGATTTATAATATGTTGTGTTTTAATATGGGCATATTATATATGAACTATATTTCAGAACTTTAAAGAGTTATTCGATATATGCGAGATAACCAAGATTTATATAGGCTTCCGACCGACGTTATATTCTAGGATGTTAGGTAGGGTAATCGTATGATTCAATAGGTTCACTCCTGCACGGGCTGTATCGTATGGATATATAGCACCACCGGGGTATCTGGTAACAACATCAAAGCATACAATAGGTGTATTAGGCACCAGGTACCTAAGATAACTAGGGCGATTTCTACTACAAATGCAAGCAATTGATACGATGGCCGAGTGGTTAAGGCGGAGGATGCAGGTTCCTTTGGGCTCTGCCCGCGCAGGTTCGAACCCTGCTCGTGTCGATATTTTTTTATGAAACATGTCTAGCCAGAAGTTTGGCTTGGTGCTCCGTACAGACCAGGCTGGGCCATCAGTTCTGGCAACCCCGTTCCACACTACTTTCTCGTTATATCATAAATCTTCTGTATTAACTGTTCCTGTCTAAAGGCCCAAAAATAAATTCGCATTCGATTCGTGTAAAAGTGACTTGAAGAAAGAAAAGGCCATTTGTAAAGGGTACATCAACGATGAGCTATGAATTATATGAAATTCTAGAAGTTGACAGAAATGCAACCTCTGGAGAAATCAAAAAAGCATACCGTAAACTAGCATTGAAGTATCATCCTGACAAGGTGACCGAGGAAGATCGAGAATTCGCCGAGACCAAATTCAAAGAAATCTCGCATGCGTACGAGACATTGATTGATGATGGTAAAAGAGAACATTATGACACTTATGGCAGCACGGAAAGTGCCGGAGGTGTACCAGGAGACTACGAATTCAATGGAAACCCCTTTGATACGTTTTTCAACAACGAAAACCCAGGAAACTACGGTGGAGACGATTTCCACAATTTTTTCAGTAACATGAACGGTGGGAACGGTGGCACCAGAGGCGGAAGGGCCAAGCCGCGGACCGAAGATGCGGAGTTGGACATCGAAGTGACCTTGGAAGATTTATTCAAAGGCAAAGTTATCCGTTCCACTTCCACCAGAAACATAATCTGTAATCACTGCAAAGGCAGTGGAGCCAAAAAGTCGGCGGTCAAGAAAAAGTGTGGAATCTGTGAAGGAGAAGGTACAGTTCGGAAGATCCGGAGAGTTGGTCCTGGATTGGTCACGCAAGACTATGTAAATTGTACCACTTGTGATGGAGTAGGACACATCTATCGGACCAAAGACCGGTGTAAGAAATGCAGTGGGAAAAAGGTGATTGAAGAGACAAAGATCTTGGAGTTTGATATAGTCAAGGGATCCAAGTCGGGTGAAACCATCACTTTGTACAAAGAATCGGATGAATATCCCGGCAAGGAGACTGGAGACGTCAAATTGAAGTTCACTTGCAAGGAACATTCTGTGTTCAAACGTAAGGGCGACGATCTCTACTGCAAGTTCAAGCTCCCGTTGTTGGAAGCATTGTGTGGGTTCTCCAAGAACGTGGTACAGCATTTGGATGGCCGGTGTATCAAGATATCTACACCTCCAGGCAAAGTCATCAGACCGGGGGACTACATCAAAATCAAAAACGAAGGTATGCCTATTGCCAAGACACTCGGCAAATGGTTTGGAGGGCTGGCGAACAAAAGAGGAGATTTATATATTGAAATCGACATTGAGTTTCCTCAGGACAACTGGTACTTGGAAAAGAATGATATAGTGAAGATGAAAAACTTGTTGCCCAACGAGTTGAGCAGCAAGTATGATATCGAGATGCAAACCATCGACGTGGACTCTATGCCCGAGGCCAATGTCGACGTGATAACAGAGTTTACCATAGCCAAGGCGGGTGCATTGCCCGAGTACCTGGAAGACCAGCCACCGCCAGAGCAACAGGAATACTACGACACGTACGGGTCAGCACAACCAGAATGCCACCAACAATAGACCAAGGATGATGTATATAGAAGGTTAATCCAACAAGTCATGTAGCTCCTCTGTAGTCAAACCAAGGTCGTTGTCGAGCAAGCCCGACTCCTTTGGTTTGAGAAGACGCGAGTCATTGGAGTCGTCGTCGTAGTCGAAAGAAAGGTTGTTTTCAAGCTGCATCTCGTCCATTTTCAAACCGACCGCAGGAGTGTACGGGACACCAGGATTGGGGGCCTTGGAGAAGAATCCCAAGTCGTGACTGGTCAATACCTCCATGTCCGCTGGAACGTAGGGAATGGGCGATTCTTCCTTGGGCACGTACTCGATGCTGTAGTCGTCTTCAGCAAGCTGCTGTTCGATGCGGAGCTTCCGGTCAGTGCTGATGCTACGTTTCTTGCTGGCGAAAAAGTCGCCCGACGTCCGTCTTTTGTGCTTGACGGGCTCGTGGCTGGGGATCGGAGTCAGGACGTGGGAGGAGTGTAATGCCGAGGTATTGGGTGTAAACGTCGATGCTAGCGACTGTGGAAGTGGCTCAAGTTCCCGTGGCTGGCGTTTGACTATGCTGTCGGTTGCAAGGTCGCTGGCAGGTGCTTCGAGGTGGGTATCATTGGAGGACTGTAAGACGGGGGTAACTGGTTCTGGGGTCGTAGAAACGGGTTTGGGCACATCTAGGGCCACGATTGGCTTCACAGAGCCCATCTGGGTGCCCGGCTTGGATCCCAACTGGTGATGGTGGTGAATAAACCCCAAGCTGGAATTGGCCTTCGCCAACACTGGGGGCCGGAGAAGCTGGCCTCTGGGCCTTGTTTTGGTACCAGAATCGTTTATGGTGTTCACACTTGACACTGAGCGGCCGAGTGACGGCTGCAACGCATTGTGGTTCTTTCCTCCCAACGGCACTCTGGCGAGTCGGGTGTTGGCGTGGTTGACACTGCCCAAGCCCTTTCGGCCAGTTTGTGCTTTTTTCAGTGCAAGAGGCCCGCCTCCTTCACGCTTGACCGCCACGTTCCGACTGACGTTTTCTTGATCCGAAAACAACACCGGTTTGCTCATGTTCTCTGCTGTTTGCTGTTGTTTGTAACTGTCTGTTTGTATTTGTTTGTTTGTTTGTTTGTTTGTGTCTGGCGTGAGCGCCGTCACGTGCGCCGACCTGGTATAGGAGCAGCGCAAGGGTAAGTAGAAGAGGCAGTAAGCAAGAGCAATGGCGTTTGATTCGCTGCGGATATCGGTGGTGTCACGGTCACTCAACGAAAACTCGGGATGGATCTATCTTGTGGACTGGATTCTTCTGCTTATTCTCAGCATCGGGTTTATTTTCTACTTTAACCGACTAGTTGGATTCACGTTTTCCCATATCTTCAACCTAATCCTTCAAAAACGGTATGGAATCAAGATACACATGCAGGCGTTCAAGCTTTCGCCTCTAGGAGGACGAATATTCGCCAAACACTTAACCATTATCACCAAAGACTACACCATATCCATCGTACGACTTAATCTTACATGGCGATACTGGTTGTTCAAACTCACCCGAATATCACAGTATTTCAGCGTGGATTCAAGGACGGACAAAGAACATGAATCCACTTCGGCTTACGAAAACTCAAAGCTTCCTTTTCGCCTTTTGCTACATATAGATGGACTTGAAATATTCATGTACAACCGAACCCCTGCCTACGACGGCATTCTAGAGACGTTGGGCGTCTACGACGAGCTCAATAAGCACGGCGACACCTTCTCGGAGAAATCCGACGCCAAAAACTCCAACTTACGGTTCCGTAATGTCAACAAGTCGGCCTCCGAAGACTCGACACAAGAAACGTTTGATCCCACCACTTCAGGCGAAAAGGAGCTTAAAAGCGACCCCCAGTTGCCCACAGCTCAGCTTCCGTGGGTGCCGCAACCGCCAGTGACAGCTCGGCCCAAAGCACCCAGAATCCTCAAGCTATTGCCGTTGAATATCCGCATCAAAAAGGGCTCCATGGTAGTAGGAAACGTGTGTACGCCTTCGATTCTTGTGATGTCTTATGCATCGGCCAACGGAGCCATAGATATCACCAAATCTCCCAACCCCGCCGACAATTACCGGTTCTGGCAGGATATCAACTTCGATGCGTTCCAGGTATGGATGAAGCCCAATATCAAGTACAACAGGGACAAGTACGATCCGGTGCATGAAAAGTCCACCAATGTAGCCGCCGCATCCAACATGAGCCATATCCGGAAGTACAAGCAGTGGTTCCTGTTCCAGCGGTCGGTGGACGTGGTCAAAAAGGTGTTCCATGCTAGTCGGTTGGGCAAACGTCGGTCCCAAACAGAACTAGACCTGGCCACCAATGAATGGCGTGGATTACGGAGGTATATTGGCACCGAAGAAGACGCCAACTTGTCGGCCATCGTCAGTTCCGAAGAGCAGTACGCCAAGTTCACATTGATTCTCGATTCCGTCAGTACAAGAATCGTTTACTACTTCGACAACCCGGGCTTGGTGTGCCACAGCGACTCGTCTTCGTCTCCTGAACACGGAATAGAGCTTGAATTGTCCATGGGAACCATCCACTATGGCCCATGGGCCGACAAACAACGAGTACCGCTCCAGAACACATTCTTCCCATCGCTCGCACGAGACTCCAGTCCTACCGTAGTGTCCGAGGACCCGAATGCTCCACGTCAGTACTCAGGATTCAAGGTCACGGCGTTGGTAAAGGACGAAGTTATCTTCAGAATACCCACAAGGGAAAAGAGTAAGGACAAAGAGATTCTCGTGCACAAAACAGGACCTAATCTGGCCAAGGTAGCCAGACCGTTCGGATGGCTCGAACTAAAGATGGGCCTGGGTTCCACGGTCTCGTCGTTCACATCGTACATCGCCAACGCAGAAAATGGCTGGGATAACAGAGTCAATCTGTTCTTTGTAAGCCCCGAAATCAGAACGTCGGTGAACCACGATATCTTGTTCATGGCCGATACCCACGAGATATCCGCTAAGGTGGGCTTCCCGTTGGAGTGGAACGGCATGTGCAAGTGGCAGTTTGATCTAGTCAGTGAAAACGCCCGGATCTTCTTTCTTCGTGAACATACGCTCTTGTTCTCGGATATCTTTGGCGACTTTGCTACCGGGAGCCCCACACCGTACGAGGAGTTCCGTCCGTTCGTCTACTATGTCAACTGGGAGCTTCAGAACTACAAGATCTACCTAAACGTTAACGATGCCAACATTGTCAACAACCCACTTGACTTCAACGTCAACAAGTTCTTGTCGTTCCAAGGTGAAAACCTCACTATAGACTTGGAAATCCCCTTGTTCGGCGAGTTTTCCAAGTCCAGCACCATCAGCTACAACATGCGAACTTCCTACTTTAACCTCATTTTAGACACTCCACCGTGGCATACCGCTAGCACCTTTATGAAAGACTCGTCCATTGTGGGAAGAAGCAATAACTTCACCGTGGACGGCAGCTACACGTTTTTCAGCAACATCGAGGTCCACACCTCCGACTACATCGAGATTAGGTGTTTGGGTGACGAAGTAACGCTCAAGTTCCATGGATTTCTCATCAAGTACCTCTTCATCATCAAGGAAAACTACTTCGGAGACCACATTCACTTCAAGACGTTCGAGGAGTTCAACTCTAGCAACAACAACGACTCGTCGACGCTTCTGGAAAAGAACTCAACCACGACAGCCACAGTCTCCGACTCATCAAAATCGAAGACCGACGACGAGTACTGGAAGATAATCAAGGTGGAAAACGACCTTGACCTTCTCTTCTCGTTCCAAGTCAGATATGGTTTAATTGTGCTACCATTGAACCTCTATGACTGTAAATCTCACGTTGGTCTTTCGTTCGACTCCCTAGATGTCGATATCCGCTTCACAAACTACTACATGGACCTCCAGGCCGACCTCAGTCCCATCACTGGTCTGTTTGTTCGCTCCGGTGAGTTCGACTCTGAACGAGACCTCCCCTTCCAACTGTCGCAGAACGACGACTTGGAGGTTGTATTTGACATCCCGAAGTACAGAGACTTGTATTGCACATCCGAGCCAGCGCTATCTATCGAAGGCATTTCGATTCATGCCCATAGAATGTTTGGTTTGCCTCCAGATGAGATCACATTCTTTTGTAAATGGGACTTTGATGCTGGCAAGATAATCATCGACTCTGAAGTTCTGTTCATCACGTCGTTGGGAACGTTCTTTGAGAATTTTGGACTTGGGTTTAAGGACATCGAAAACTCGTTGAATATAGACATCCCGGTGGTGTACGATGCCCTTAATCTCTCGTTCAGGTGTGAAGATATTACCATCAAGTTGAGTGTTGTCGATGCAACGGACACCGACACCCAGCAATGTGTGTTGGTACGCTTGAATCCGGTATTGTTTTCGTACAACGACATTGCCAACGAACGGTACTCAAGCAAGGCTTCGGCATCGATCCCGGAAGTGACTGTCGAGATCATCGAAAAGACTCCTCACGACAAAAAGGTAAATGGATGCTTAAAAACATCGTTGACGTTTAGCAATATCTGCCAAAAGAAAGACATGCTCGAGCACAGAAGTCGACAGCAAAACCATATCAGAGTCAGTGATACCCCTTTCCATCGAAGTCCTTTTTTGTTGTTTCCTGAGAACCGTGATTCTAAGTACCACGAAGGATATGGCTCGTTCTTGACCCAGCTTGCCATTCCCGATGTCAACGCCCCCATCAACTATTTCTCTAATAACAACGTTCGAGAGTCAGGAGAAGACAGCTCAAGCCTTGACACTAGTTCCGAAAGTGACCTCTACGAAGGATTTGGCAAAACCAACCTGGAAAAGCGAACAAACAAGGATTCTTTCGACAACCTTTTCTCCCCGGATCCTCGTGACGATTCCTTCAGCCCTTTCGATCCTCGTGCTCATGGTGACTTGATTTCAGAAAATGAACAAGATCCACCCGACCAGTTCTACACGGAGAAGTTCCCCCCCATACAAAACTACAATCCTGCCGAATTTTGTCCGGCATACGAAGTCAATCCAGAGTTTGAGTACGATAACTTAATCTTTGAATTAGGGGACATCCAGTCGTATTTGACACCCGAAGGCTTGATTCCAATAGCCAAAATTACCAACGAAAGCAATACCTACTCTCTTGACAAGCTAATGGACGAGTTGGAAGTCCAGGTTGTTAAGAGTCTTGCTTCGTTCAAGGTTCCTCTATTTGCAATGACCAATATTCGGTTTATTACCCTGGAAATTAACTTCAAATTTGGATCTTTTTTGACAAGCAATCCCCAGGAAATCTTCGATAGAAACCAGAATATTCCGTGCATCAACTTTCTTGTGGTTGAGCCGTCGATTGCGGCTTCAATAAAGAAGCAAAAACCAGAAAGGAAAAAGTTTATAGAGCTCGAAACCGACATCACAGTTGCCGGCCATATCAAAGACTTGTTCGTATCCATATCGAACCCCGAAAACTTCAAAAGACCCATATCGCTTAACATCAGAGACATCGAAGCTTGGGCCCAAATTCCCGATGACAGATCGCCGCAAAGCATAGTCACGTCCACCGGTATAGATGCTATTGAATTCGATATCCGAGAAAGCCAATTTGAATGGTTGCTATCCTACATCATGTGCTTGAAAGAACAAGTTACTCCTGCAATTGCCGAGTTTTCCAGACCGAAAATGTCAATATCCGATGCTCTAGCTGAGTTGGTATACAAGCTATCCAAGGCTTCTATCGAATACTCTATCGACCACGACCCCGAGGTGTTGACTAAACCAGCTAATATCTTGCGGTCTATCGTGGACGATCACGTCCGGTTCTCGGATAGCTGGAAAATAATGTCAAGATTAAGACATATATTGAACAATTTGCCTAGAAGCTGGTATGAGGCGGAGTATGGTCTGCCTGAAAACTGCAAGGAATGGAAATTACCTTCCAATGCACTTGAAGAAATCACCGAAATATTTTCCCATTGGAGAAGCTGGGAGGCCAACCATACCCAGAGATCCTTCTTTTTCAATTTCGTATTTGCTTCTTCTAATATTATCAAAAAGGAATTCAAACCAGTGGATGTGCAGCTCAATATTCCGGATGTCTTGATTAATGTCTCAGATGAAAATGACGGTTGCGATTTTATTAATATGGAAAACTTGACTGTTCTTTCACAGATTTCGCTTGAAAAGTTCCAGGATAAATCCTCGGTAGGTCTTGGAATAATTGAGGCCGTGATGTCATTTGGAATTGTGCTTAATCTTATCTCGTACAAGAGCCACGTCAGTGAATTATCCTTGAACATGATCAAAAAAGGATTGCAGTTTGTGGATGATTCTGGAGCATTTAAACCACCTGTCTCTAAGTGTGCTGGTGCAAAGGGAGATCCCATTACCAACGATTCCATGGCCTTGGCGTCCGAACCTTCCCATCACACTTCCTTTGTGTTAAACATTGATAATCTTGAGCAGTATATCCAATTACCATCTACCAAAGTTGTTATTAAGTCTAAAAGTGTTACTGCATCAGTGGAGGCATCTACATTTGCAGGAGAATACAAGGATGTGGTACTTTTTTCAACGGTTCAAAGAGTCAATTCATTTGATATTTCGGTGCTAAACTCTGATAATTCTGTTCTCTCCAAGTTTTCAGTGTTGGATTTCGGGGTTTTAGTAACCAATGCCGGTGGAATAATCAACGGGTCTAAAATATCAGACATAAATATAGAAAAGATGACCCTAAGGGTATATGACAGGAGCGATGCATTAGTCAAGGGCATAGCTGACTTGATGGAAAAGGATATACCGTACTTACAGAGTATAGTTCCAGCAACAAAGAGCCAAAAAGAAACTACACCCAAACCTTCTTCAGCTGACACCAATGCAAGCCCCCAACAATTAGGTGGTGATTTCGCCTTGAATATAAATATTGGTGAGTTCAACTGGATACTTGAAATCTTGGAACCCTTGAGAATTAGCGGTGTCATCCTCAACAATAAGCTCTCTCTAGAGCATTTGGGTGGTACGGTTTTGGTAGAATCTTACATTCAAAAGGTAGACCTTAACGGGGGTATTAATAAAACTCAGATTATTGAACTTCAAAATTCAGAGATCTTGACTAGCTTGAAATATAACCTCCATGAAGACTTGAACCTCTTGTCTTTGTCCATAAGTACTGGTTACACTAAGCTCTTTTCTCCTCTGTTGAATGAGAATCTAGAATTGTTAATTGCAAACAAACCCAACTTGGACAAACGAATTAAAGAATTGGAAACTTTTTTCGATTCAGATAGTAAAAAGGAAAGCTCTCAAGCTGATTCCCATTCCCAAAACCTGAAATGCTTTTTGGATAAATTAGCATTCAAAGCGAAATTGACGAACGACTATATTGGTATTTCTACGTTTGCTAATAAGACCAAGTATTCGTTTGAAGTCGAAAACACTTCATTAGGACTATACAACGTGGCCAATTCTGTGGTCAGTGAGACAATCGTAGAAGAGGTTCACAAAGTGGTCCCATTGTATGGAAATTTTGAGATCTTGACTGCTCGTTTAAGTGTACTTGATAGAACCATTTCGGTGGGACTTTCGAATATCTTGGATTTCAGCATGCATATTCAACTCTTGAACAATAGCAATAATGATAACTCTACGGATCTTCAGTCTTTGCAAGTGGAATCTCAACACTTTAGAGTCTGTTTAAGTACTCCGGTAGTGGTTCGTATCGTTGTATTGATAGACCAGATCCAGAAGAGTCTCCAAAAGTTTCCTATAGAAGTAGAGAAACCGAAAAAGTCAGCATCTACCGAACAACCAACTTCGTCTTTTGCATTTCTTAACAAGTTCTCATCGGTACATTTACTTGCCTATAACTTCTGCTTTGGTTGGATATTTGAAAATGGCGATAAGAACTACCCCGGTGTGATTTTGGGAGCTGAAAGATTCTTTGCCATAACCGAAGAAAAAGTAGGGAAACTAACATTAATGGAAGGATATCTTTCTGTGGCCAATGGTTCGAGATCTTCCAATTTCTACAGTACGCTGTCGGAAAAGAATAACCTTAACAGAGCATATTTGCCAATGATGCAATTGGTTTACACAATTGAAAAGTTGGATGAGAGCAAGAACATGAGAATTATGATTACAGGTGACGAGTTAGACGTCAAATTCTTATCAAATTCGATTGTGCTTGTGGAATACGGTGCAAATTCGGGATCTGAAATGCAAAAGTTCTTCAAGGCACGAGATAAAAAGCGTGCTTCTAAGAAAGTTGAAGAACAAGAGGTACCAGCTGAAAAGAACGACACTCAAGAGCCAAGCGACTATATCAATGGCATCAAACAGGAGTTTGAGTCTATAGAAGTAGTGGCTCATTATGCGGGGTCCAACGTGCTATTTTATCGACTCAACGACGACACGTCCGAGACCCCACCTTCATTATACTTGCATTCACCAGCTGTTAAAATGGCTGCCAAGTACAAGCATGACAAAGTGGGGCCCAAAAAACATATTATTCGGGGTGAATTGTTGACCACTTCATCCGAAAACGTTTTATACCCATACTGTATCCCAATTGTGAATGATATTATCGATGGAGCCAAGAAGATGATGCATAGCTCAACCACAGAAGGAGAAGAAATGCCAGAGCCCAAAAATGCTAAAGGATCCCCTTCAAAGGCACCTCCCTCAAACGGTATGGATTTCGCCAATATTTTGAGTGATATCGATGTATATTTCGGGGTCAAGATTGAAAAACAGACTCTCACACTTAGTTGTGCACCTACTGCTAAGGTCGCTGCCGTAGTTGGGATTGAAGAAATATATATTCAGTTAAATTCAGGGGCCCCCGAAGTTGCAAGTCTTGCCTTGTCTGTACTTTTCGAGTCAGTGTCTGCTTCCTTGCAGCATGTATACTCGAGAGAAATCAGTGGATCGACAAGCATCAAGAAGGTCACCATAGCAAATTCAATAGAGTTTGGAGAGGTGACCAATGTATTATCTTCAGGTTCTATTGTCGATGTAGACGGGTATGTGAACGTCAAACAGTTCCAAGATGTCGAGTTGTTCAAAGATATATGGTTTCCGAAGAGCTTCTCCGAGGATAATACAGACCATAGTTCCAATAACGATTCCCCACAATTTCAATTTGATGGGCTCAAGTCGGAACTTGCGTCCAACAAGAACATTTCCTCTAGGTTTAAAGAGGTATCGACTACCTATGCTATTCCTTGGGTCTTGACATTGATTATTTCGAACATCAATCTTCAGGTGGACTTTGGCAAATCGTTAGGAAACTTCAAGTTGAACTTGGATAAAGCTTGGGCAGTATCTAAGAAATCGACAGACTGGGCACAGGATTTGAAAATGGGCGTCGGCAGCATATGTTTAGAGTCGGAAGGTAGATTAAGCGGGTCCTTTGACATTAAGAATATCAAGGTCCATACTGCTATCAGTTGGAAACTTGACTCAGGTGCTATTTTAGATGTTCCATTGATCTTAATATCGGGAGGAATCGATAAATTGATGCTCAAGACTTCTTTTGACTACCATGTATTTGCGATTGCTAACATTGAAGGCTTATCCATTGATATTTTTAACCAGAAAAACGAAGTCAGTCTTTCTAAAGACCATTTGTTTGTGTCCACCAAGATAGATGCAGCTGAGGTTTATATAACTTCATTAACAGCCTCCAATTGTCTCGATATCTACAATACCATCACCAGAATGATACAAGAAAATAAAAGATCTTACAAGGAAACCCTTCGGGAATCTTCAAGAGGTAAGAGCGTATCCAAAAAGTCTTTAAAAGACGAAAGAGCCAACGCAGATATCTTGCAGACCGTCAAGAAACTAGAGGCCAAGATTCAGGTTGTTGTAGGTAAGTTATTGATCCATATCTATCCATCATCGTTTGACGATTCAAAAGTCTTGGTGATTAAGTTAGATGAATCAAGAGCCAACTTTCAGCAAAATGAGTTTGCACGGGGAATATCCAACAACTTAGAGATCCAGTTCACCGATCTTAAAGTTTCTTTGTCAATGACATCGACTGTGCTGGCAGACTTTGTTACTCAATGTAAGGTCGACGAGTTCGTGGAATATGCCCATAAAGCTAGGGGCGGAACAATCTTTGTGTTCCCATCGTTCAAGATTTCTATGAGAACGTTTCAAAAGTACGATGATAATTTAATTGAGTACCTCTATCAGTCGTCCTTCGGAGGGACCGTGGACATCAGATGGAACTTGGGATCGGTCAATTTTATCAGGGAAATGTACTCGATTCACTCGAAAGCATTGAGTTCTCGTATTGAATACAGAAACACCATGATCTCACCGCCTGACAGTAGCATAGTAAAGCTAAGAGATGTTAATTTCAATCCCCAAGGACCGTCCAAGATCCTAAAGGAGCAGTTGGATGGAGAAGATCCAACAATAAAAATAGACAAGGCTATCAATGAAACCTTGAACAAGGTATCGGACGAATCAAAGTATAAGTATTCGCCGCTTGCACCAGCTATTATAGAGGCGCCAAGATTGAAGGAATTGGGTAATGCGACGCCGCCGTTGGAATGGTTTGGGTTACACAGAGACAAGTTCCCCAATGTCACCCATCAGTTTGGTATAGTGTCATTACAGAAGTTAATGCACGAAGTTGAGCTGCAGTACTCCAAGATTCTAGGAAGGGCCTAGATATTAAATCACAATCTTTAACTACAATTTTATACAAAGTATTTATATTACATACATACAATTCATACAGTTAATTTTATTTATGTATACTGCAATGATTATACTTGTTGTTTAAAGTAATTGATTGTGGGCAATTCGACGTAGACCTTTGGCTGTAACTTTGAGTTTAGCCAATAGCACAAATATCTTCACAATACAGCACGTAATAAATCTATAATAACAATTCACAGTCTACTCGATATAGTGTTACTGCGAATAACATATCTGACATGTACTTCGCACTCACTATGTTATGAATGAATTCGTAGTCTCCAAAGTAATTCTACACATTGAACACGGCACTTGCGGTTAAACTATCTATTAATCATCAATCCAACATTCGAAGGAGAAGAGACTACTGATATACCGACATTATGCATATTACATTATAGAACAGATACTTTTCTTAGCGAAGTATTTAAAATCACTGTTTCGATACTCTGTGCCTGAGAAAAAGAGTACTTCTTGTGTTATATTGATCCAACCAACACAGTTTTAGCGTCAGAATATACGAGCGAACTTATACATCTAAAAGTGTTACAAGATATACAATATCTACAAATACTTCTGGTGTAACCAAGTAATAATAGGCGATACATATCTCTGGTTGATTCAGTCTAATGTTTATTATGTGGTATGTACAAGTTATGAGAATTAAATTAATGGGTCAAGTACCATCTTCCCTTACTCTTTCTTCTTGATAAGATCTTTCTTCCGTTTCTCGATCTTAATCTGGCCAAAAATCCAAAAGTTCTCTTTCTTTTCAATGTAGATGGCTGATAAGTGTTACCTCTGGATTTGAAACGTCTCTGTATAAGACCCAACAAGGATTGGAATGCAGTTGTGGTTGGTAAAGGAGTGATCTCCAGATGTATTTTGGTGTATGAGTTAAGTGGCATCATGGTGTTGGTTGGTTTTGACAATATAGAA
The DNA here is from genome assembly GCA_030575035.1 of Suhomyces vadensis. Lineage (NCBI taxonomy): Eukaryota > Fungi > Ascomycota > Pichiomycetes > Serinales > Debaryomycetaceae > Suhomyces > Suhomyces vadensis. Next base: position 43,453 of record JAJMGK010000042.1, read on the forward strand.
AATCCACGAACAAGATTTCTTGATACTGAAACCTTCTGGGTTCTAACCATACTAGATATAGACCACATTCTAACGATTCTTAGGTATTCAAAGTTGCAAAGTAGTTCAGGTCGTTGGTGAAAAATGTTGAAAGTTGGAAATCGTGGGTTCCATATTTACACGGTTCTGTGCGTACAGCGTAATCGTGGGCATGGTTCTGAAATATCTCGAAATAAATTTTTGGTGATGAGTTTGAGATGGGACAGTTTGCAAAGACCTTAATATGTCGACCAGTACCCGTAATAGAAGAGTTGTGCCTTCGGCAGTGAATACACCTACCGAAGTAAAGGTCAATCAAATTGGACCTATCAAAAACGAAGATGCAGAAGTCATATTGTCCGAGTTTATAAGTGCCAGTGAGGCCATCGCCAATTCCATCGCAGCCACCACCGATATCAGTGAACAACAACAATACAATTCCACTGGATTATCCGATGTTTCCGGTAACAATGCCGTATTAAGCCAGTTGAAGAGAGTCCAAAGAGATTTAAGAGGATTGCCTCCTCTTGCAGCCGAAACCACCGAAGAAGTATCGCAAAATAAACGGATCAGATTTGACCAGGACGATTCGGAACCAAAGAACAAGAAGATTAAATTTGATAGTGAGGAACCTGAAGAAGTAGGTGCTACTCAAGAAGAAGACGAGGAAGAAGGAGAAGCTGATGTCAGTCAAGAAATTGACCAAACCGTTGATGTTGAAGACGAAGAGACTGAAAAGGTTGAGAAGAAGAAGAAGAAGGAAAAGAAGGAAAAGAAAGAAAAGAAGGAGAAGAAAGAAAAGAAAAAGTCCAAGTCTGAAGACAACTAGACGGACTCATTGCATATTTTCCTCGGTTCCATGTACAATAGAAATACACAATTGCATATTAATTAATCAAACCAAGCTCCTACTTTTGTAGATGAAGATCACTGTAGACAGTCCAAATTAGGCTTTTCTGAACCTGGGCCCTAAGTCTAGGATTGGCGTTGTGTCAAAACTATTTAGATTATATGGTTCCGGATATACCAGGACACGTGATATAACCGAATATGATTAACTTTCCAAATTCGTTCTGAATCCACGCACGTTCTGCAGGCTCTATGTGGCCCAAACTTTGACTCGAGCTTCAGCTTGTACTTCTAGGCTATTTCTGCAAAATTCCAACACCGCAATATTTTCCCGTCTTCTAAAATCTGAACCTCTATCGTTGTGGCCCAAGTGGCCGGAAGTGGGATACCCACGTGAAACGCTCGGAAAACACCACTGCAAGTGAACCATCGCGTGCGGCGTGCGTCTACCAACCCACTGTTTACATGAAGCGTGTTTGAAGTGATCTGGGACCCAGAAGGGTATAGAATGGGTGTCAAAAGAGGCAGAAATTCGAAAAGAATACCCGTATCTAGCGATGAAGATGAAGGTGAAACGTTTATCAACAATAGTGACCTTGGTTCTGCGTCAGAACAGGAAGTTTTGGCCGCCAGCTTCACAGCCAAAGTAGCAGATGAATCCCATGAATCTAACCCATTTATAGAAAACAACCAAGAAAGAGATGTTTCCAGTCGTCAAATAGATTCTGATTACCAAGATGTATCTAAAACAGAAATAAATAGCCTTGAAGATGGGCCCAAAGACGATGAGCACCTGAAAGACGAATCTGACAATGAAGTGTTCGTTAGCCCTGTACAAGACCTTGTGCAAGAACATTCACTAGATGAACTTAAAAGCGAAACATCGGCAGATACTGAAAGTGTCAAAACGGCCAATACATCTCAAATCAAACTCGAATTGCCTCCAAGTCTAGCATTTCAACCTGTGGACAAGGATTCAAAAACCACCTTAAGTTTTTCACAACAGCAATCTGAAATCTTACAGCAATCACCGGCCAAAAGACGAGAATTGGTGACGCTTCCTGTGAAAAAGAACGAACCTCGTTTGGTGATCAACAAATTAGTGCTTACCAACTTCAAGTCCTATGCTGGCACCCAGGTCATTGGGCCATTCAACTCGTCTTTTTCAGCTGTGGTTGGACCTAACGGTAGTGGTAAGTCCAATGTGATCGATTCGTTGTTATTTGTGTTTGGATTCAGAGCGTCCAAGATGAGACAGGGTAAGTTATCTGAGTTAATCCACAATTCCAGCGGGGGTGAAAAGCTCGACTACTGCCAAGTAGATATATATTTCCACCATGTGCTAGACGATATCGACAACGTCAACAAGGCAGAGATTTTGCCCGATTCAGACTTGATAATCTCCAGAAAGGCTACCAAAGGAAACCAGTCTATGTACTATATCAACCAGCGTTCTAGTAACTATACCGAAGTTACGCTGTATCTTAGAGATAAAGGGATCGATTTGGACCACAAAAGGTTCTTGATTTTGCAGGGAGAAGTCGAGTCGATTGCACAGATGAAGGCTAAAGCCGAAAGAGAAAACGATGACGGGTTGCTTGAATATCTTGAAGACATTATTGGCACTTCCAAGTACAAACAATTGATCGAGGATAGTCTCACGAAGATTGAAGAGTTAAACGAAGTATGTGTAGAGAAAGAGAATCGGTTCGAATTGGTAGAAAAGGACAAAGACCTGCTTGAAGAGAAGAAGAACGAGGCGTTGAGGTTTTTGGAGTTTGAGAAAAAGTTGATCAATAAGCAGTCGGTCCAATATCAGGTTAGTATTCTGGAAAATCGGCAACTAATGCAAGAAAATGAGTTAGTTGTCAAGAAACTTAGCGATCAGTTGGGCGAAGAAAAGGCCAAAAACTCAGAATTAATGGATGCAATTGCAGTCTACTTGCAAGAACAAGAAGTTGCCAAGAAAGCCATTGGCGAAATTAACGGCAGAATATCCCAGATATCCAAAAAACAGAAGGAAACAAACAAGCTCCAAGTAACATTAGAAGAAAAGTCCAAGAACTTGAATAGTAAGGTCAAAAAGATAAAGAAAACCAAAGACTCACTGGAACATATTTTGAACACGTCTACATCCAAGCTACAAATCAACAATGAGGCCACACAACAGTTTAAAAGCGAAATGGAAGAACTAAACCATAAGTTGGAAATAGAAAAGTCGAAGTTGGATGATATCAGGAAGAGTCTAACTGCAAAAACATCCGAATTTACAATGGAAATACAGAAACTACAGAGCCAATTGCAGCCATGGAACGACAAGCTTAAGGACAATGGAAATTCGTTGTCATTGGTCATGTCAGAGCTTGAAATGCTTCAAGCACAGAAAGAAAGCGTTTCAAAGCAGTTGGAAGAAGCCAAATTGCGCTTGATCAACATCAAAAAAGAAGGTAAGCTGAAGGAAGCTGAATATATGGAGTCTCAGGAAAAGCTCACCCAGATTGTCGAACAGATCTCATTGGGTCAAGAGCAGTGTGCCTACGAGAAGCAGCAGCTAGAGCAGAAAAGATCACAGTTGTCCGGCTTAAGACAAAAGACCCATGACACCGTAAACTCTCTCAGTAGCCACCAGAACAAAAACAAGGTTCTCTCTAGTTTGATGAGGCTTGCAAAATCGGGAAGAATCGAAGGGTTTTACGGCCGGTTGGGAGACTTGGGGGTCATTGACGACGTGTACGATATTGCCATTTCCACTGCGTGTCCTGGACTAGACTCTATGGTCGTAGAAACAGTAGAAACTGCCCAGACGTGCATTGACTACTTGAGAAAAAACAAGCTAGGATACGCTAATTTCATCTGTTTAAACAAGTTGAGGCAATTCAATTTGTCTCCTATACAAACCCCGGGAAACCCTGCCACAATTAAGAGGTTGTTTGACTTGATTAGGCCACAGAATCCCAAGTTTGCTCCTGCTTTCTATAGCAAAGTCTATAACACCTTAGTGGCACCAGATTTAAAAGAGGCCAAGTCCGTAGCATATGGAGCAAAGAGGTGGAAAGTAGTGACACTTGATGGTAAGGTGGTTGACACTTCGGGTACCATGTCCGGAGGTGGTAATTATTTCTCAAAAGGAGGCATGAGACTTACCAATTCCACCACTGCAGATGCTATGGACATTAGTCCGGAAGATGTGGAGCAAATGAACCAAGACTTGCGCAACTTTGAGGCCAACTTTGAAATCCTGGAGAACGAATACAGAGAAAAGGAGAGGATGCTAAAGAAACTTGAAGATCTCAAGCCTGATACTGAGTTTTTGATTTCCCGACTCAGACTTGATATCGAATCTCTTAGTACTGAAAAACGAGAAGTACTGTTGATCTGTAAGAATTTGATTGCTGAGAACGAGAATAATAATGCCAGTCAACAGTTTGATCAAGATATCAAGCAGAAGCAGAAGGATATTCAAGGTTTGGAAGAAGAGAAGGTAAACCTTAAGGCGCAAATGAGCGATTCAGAAAGTCAAATTGAAGTACTTGAAAAGAAGATTATGGATGCTGGAGGTGTAGAGTTGAAGGTGCAAAATTCGAAGGTGGATTCGATCAAACAGCAGATCGAAATCATCACCGAGAAGACTTCGAGCGACAGAATGGCTATTAGAAAGTTGGAAAATGACATCAAAAGACACGCCAAAATCATCGAGCAGACTACTCAAGAATTAGAGGCTTCAGAACACGAATTAACGTCTATACAAGAGCAGCTTCAGGAAAAAAACGAGAAGCTTTCTGTGCTACAGGAAGAGCTCAAGGTGTTGGAGGAGCAAAGAAACGAGCATGAGAGTGACCTTGAAAAGATCCACGGTCAGGTGGAAGAGCAAAATGAACAGATCAACAAGTTCAAGTCGTTAGAAATCGAAATCCAAAACAAGTTGGAAAAGTACAATTCGATAATCAACAAGGCATCCCGTTATATAACCAACGACATGGAAAATTTGGAAAATCTTGTAATCAGAGACACTACCGAATACATTGACTGGATGAGCGAGGAAGACCAGACCAAGTACAACGGAACCATAATTGAAGATCTCGATGAGTCCAAGTTGAGCGATATAGATATCGAGGAAGTCAATTCGGAAATTGATGTGCTAAAAAACGTACTCGACAATATTAAAGTCGACATCGAGGTTCTTAAGGAATACGGTATCAAAAAGTCCGAGTTTGAAACGCGGAGAATCGACTTGAATTCGGCCGTCAAAGAAAGAGATGAAATCAAAAACTACTGCGAAGAACTAAAGCGTAAGAGGTTGGACGAGTTTATGGAAGGGTTCAACATCATATCCATGACGCTTAAGGATATGTACAGAATGATTACCATGGGCGGAAATGCTGAATTAGAGTTGGTGGATAGTTTGGATCCGTTCTCCGAAGGAATATTGTTCAGTGTTATGCCACCCAAGAAATCATGGAAGAACATATCTAATTTATCCGGTGGTGAAAAGACATTAAGTTCTTTGGCATTGGTATTCGCCTTACACCAGTACAAGCCGACTCCATTGTATGTTATGGATGAAATCGACGCAGCTTTAGATTTCAGAAATGTATCCATTGTTGCTAACTACATTAAAGAAAGAACCAAAAACGCCCAGTTTATTGTGATATCGTTGAGAAACAATATGTTCGAATTGGCCCAGCAACTAGTTGGAATCTACAAGGTCAATAACAAGACCAAGAGTATTTCGTTGCAGAATAAGGACTTCTTGGGAAATGGCGAGTAATTCTGATTTAGTTCTTGTTCTTGTTTTAGTTTTAATTTTAGTTCTTGTTCTGCTATATTCTTGTTCTAGGTCTATATTGCTGTTCTGTCTAGTTTAGTTCTAGTTTTATATTCTGGTTTCTCTGCTCACTCTCCAAGTGGGTTCAACGGAAGATCCAAAGTGAACATCATCTCTTCTTCTCAATATAAAGTTCGAGTCAAACCAGTCGATTAAATCGATCAAGCACACTGTTTCATTCATATCTTTGATAACCTTCTTTGAAACCACCTTGTCCATCATTTCAGAAAGATGGTGTTGAGTGATTCTGAAAGGTAACCCGTAGCTGGTGGCCAAGTCCCAGAACAATTCTATGGCACCCCAAGGGGTTTTATCAAAGCCAGCAAACATCGCAGGATTGCTCAAGATCCCTCTTACCGCCATCACACCGTCTACGCCGGTGTACTTGGCTATGTCGTACGCATCCTGTAGTGAAAAACAGTCACCGTTGGCTACAACAGGAACACTTATGGTCTGCTTGACTAATTTGATAGCATCGAAATTGGCTGGTATCGACGACCGCGTGTTCTTGGTCCGGCCGTGAACAGTAATGAAATCAACTCCGCTTTGCTCCACCTTCTTGACAAACTCAATGGTTTCTGAGATATTGGCGTGGATGCGAATCTTCGTTTCTATGCATATTTGATCTTGATACTTGTCTTTCACGGCTTTCACCATGGAAGATACGAGATCGGGCTCAGACATCAATGCTGCGCCGATACCTTCTCTTACTTGTTCTTTGATAGGACAGCCGCAATTTATGCCGATTCCATCCACATATGGATGGATCATCTCGACAAACTTGAGCAAATCTTCAACATTATTACATCCTACCTGCACGATCACTGATCTGTCTCTGTTGTTGGTGGTAAAATCGGACATGCGGGCTATATCGTTTCTGACAAACTCTCTGGCTAATATCATAGGTGTATACACAATGTCTGCATTATAATTTCTTACCAATTCTCTAAATGGCAACTTGGAGTATCGTACCATGGGACCGGCTATAAAAGCTGGACGATTATGCGTAGACTTTATCGTCCTGAGGATGTGTAGCGGGTTGTGCTTGGGATCCCGGGGTTCTAAAACCGTACTTTCGATAGGTCCTGGTGGAACTGGTGCCATGGCATTCTTCCTTTCTTCAATTAACCCAGATGGCAGCATGCTATGGTTAATAAAGGATATTGTAACTTTTTTTTGGTCTGATACTGTATTGTGTGTAATGAGATAGTAGCGGTTGTACTATGGTATATTTGTGCCCAGTAAATCACTTGTGTGGGGCTCCTTGACTTGTTATATTTTGCAGACTTGTTAAGATTTAGCGATGATTTGAAAAAAAATTCGGGCCATTTGTCCCAATGCGGAAGGAGATTGCATGAGACCCTTACGCTGGATAATCCGAAGTCCTTGTGCTTGAGACCATGTTACTCGGCATATTCGTAGTTCTACAGTCTTTCATCTTAATTATACATTAGAGAGGTGCTTGAAAAGGAAGAGATTCAAACTATAATACACTGTGCAGCTTAATTTGAAGAAGAAAATTTGGGTGCAAACATTCTAAAATATAACGGAATAAAAAAAATGGATGCTTCTTTATACAAGGATAGGATACGAGAAAACGTATTGGGCTGAAAGATTTACTCTTCTTCGGAACTTTCAGACGAAGCATCATCTTCCGAAGACTCTTGATCATGGCCGATGTTCATAAATGCAGAGTTGGCCTGGGCGTTTTGTTCATCTTCGAACAATGCCAATTGACTTCTTAAATGGGCTAATTCATCATCAGCACTGCCCAAGATAGGTTTCTTCTTTTTGCTAATTAACTTGGCAGCTGCTTTCTTCCCGAATAAAAAGTTGTGTAATTTCAAGACAGTACGATCTTCTAATTGATCCATATCTAATTCCACCTCATCTTCATTATTGATTTCAACGTCATCCTTTATGATTTTAATAAGCGATTGTAACTTTTTGTCAGAAAGATTAGGAACCATTTCACTAACTTGCTTCTTCATTTCATAAGTAACAGCAGGCAATCCCGATCCAGAACCTCCATTTGCAGCGGAGTTCTTTCTTTTAGCAGACTTCTTTGACTTCTTCTTCTTTCTTCTGGCCAATTGTTGTTCTCTTAACTTCTTTAAATGTTCAGCTTTCAACTCATCCAATTCTTTCTTCATCCGGATCAATTGATTTTCCAAAAATTGGATAGCCGGAACTTCTGACAACATTGTTTCGTTAACTTCAGGATCATTATCATCATCATCATATTCGCCGTCACTAGAATCATCTTCGGAATTAGGAGGAGTTGGTTCAGGAACAGGGCGATTGGTCCATTTCTTTTCAAAAACTGACTCCAATCTGTGTCCCATCATATTGACCTCGGTACCATCAGGATTGAAAGCATAACAGTTCTTAAACACTAAACGTACATCTGATGCAAATTGATCGCCATTCTCGTACTGATTGTTGGCAAGCTTTGTATGAATTGTACCCAAGTCCATTGGTTCCTTTACAACTTCGCCGTAATTTGGAATATTCAAAGCAACAGTGTCAACTGGAGCCAAGAATGGGAAGTTGTAATTTATATGCTTTTTCGAGGTTAATTCTTTGATCGTTTGACTGCAGAATCTTAATTCGGTAGCATACTTCTTTTTGCGGGGTCTTACATCGTAGGGCAATTCCTTTGACTTTGGAGGGTGGATAGTTCTCTTAGGCCTCTGAGCAGCAACAGAATCACGTTTTGATAACTCGGAATCCACAGCGGCCTTTCTTTTGGAAGTAACAGGTACTTGTGCCGATGGTGAGCCGCCTGCAGCTTTATTTCCACCTTTCTTTACAGAGTTTATTGAAGGAAGAATTTTGGGAGGAAAGTTAAGCATGTGCTTTTCAAAATGGGCCTGGATGTTGTCGGCCATTTTGGAAATGCCTGCAGCTTCACCATTGAATTTCTTACAGTTGGTCACCATTAAATTAAAATCTTCCACAATTTGGTTAGAATCCTCATACGCATTAAGCAATATTTTTCTTTCTATAGTGGACAAGTCCATAGGTCTTGGAATGTGGTTGTAGTAAAAGGGAATGTTAAGTTTGACAATATCGACAGGATGAATAAAAGGATTGGCATCTCTTAGTCTTTTGATAGCCTTGATTGTGTTCAAAGCAAACTTGTTCTGATGGGCAGGTATTGGCACTTGAGGCAAGTTATTTTGGTCTGGTTCTTGGGGTGGCTTGGGGGCAGGTTCAGTGAATGTATTAGTAAGCGTGGACACTTGAGGGACGGGTTCAGACTCATGATCTTGATCTTCATCTTGATCTTCTTCTTGATCAACATCAGATTGTTGGTCGTCCTGTTCTTGTTCGAAATCAGGCTGTTCTGGTTCAGATTTAGGATGGTCTTGTTCGATTTGACTCTCCGAAACATCCAACTTTTGTTTCTTGGTTTCATGTTCATAATCGTCCTCGTCAAGTTTGTGCTTCTCTGGACTGGGGGATGGGTTTGGAGGTGAAAGGGGCTTTTCAGGCTCCGAACCTTTTGTATTATGGCTTTTGTGAATCAATGTGGTGGACTCATCATCAGATTTGTTGAAGAAGTTGTTGTCTGAAGAAGGTGTTTGCACTGGAGTGTTTGCTTCTGGTACAACTTCGGACATGGTAAAATATTGAAATTTGAAACTTTGCAGCCAAATGTGAGTTTAAATAAAATTTGGCGCTTCGAACTTTTATATTTTTTCTTGTGCGTGCGGGCAAAAATTTGTGCAGGCAAAAAAGTCGGGAGATTTGTGTCGGACTTTCAGGGGATGGAGGGGGGAGCCAAAAAAAATGTCAGCTGAAGGTGAGGAATGCGGGTGTTAGGTAGGCGCGCAGACAAAAGGATTCTTTTTTTTTTCTGATGTGAATTTATGGGTTGGCCAAAGAAAAAGTGTAAAACCTGGCTAGTTATATATAAATCGCGTCGGTTGGCACGATCTAAACTGTAAAACGCTTGAGGAACGGTCAAACTGCAACAACCAGGGTAACCAGTAAAGTGTGTGCGGTGGCAACAAAAATAACAAGGGAAAAAGAAATTTTAAACTTGGGAAATGACCAATCGCATCGCTTTCACGGGCGGTTTTTTTGAAAAAATTTACAATATTTCCAAGATGTAAGTCATTGGGGAATCCGTTTAATTTATAGCAACCCCCAAAATTGGATCTTGACTCCCAAGTTGTTGAGTGCGCGCACGACCGTAATCTCAACTTACAAATATTAGTCAAAAGCAAGGCTCAAATTACTACAAGTTTCACCAAAAGAACCAAGCTATCCAAATGACACCCTTGAGTTTCCTGGTCAAACTTTAGTTTAACAGGAAGCCAGTTTGACACATGTTTATTTGCTCGGTGTCCGCATCTTTCCAAAGAAAAGAAGTGAGGTCCAATTTCAATAGGGGTTGGGTTTCTCCCTCAAGCCAGCAACGAAGAAGGAGAGCTGGCAAAAAAAAAAAGTGACGCCTCACTCGCCGATGCCGACCAATTTGCCACTGCCATCGGCCGGGTAACCCTTCTTCGTCTCGAACCTACGCGTCTCCCGACAGCCGGCGACAATCATGCATATGCTGCAGAATTGCTGGTTATCGATATGCAAGTTATGTGCTTGCTGGCTCTGCTTATCTGCCCGATAACCCGCAAAGTGACTGCAAGGCCCATACTGCCAAATTGATCTCCAAACTTGGCCAAATTTGCCAATCTGCCAGCAATTTACATGAGATGAACGGATAATGTACATAATAACTAACACAATAGAAGAAGAACAGTAGGATGGCATGAGTATAACACGTCAAATAGTCTTGAGAAGAGTACTTTGACCACCGCCAAAATTAAAAACGTTCAAAAAGCCATCACAAATGAATTGAGAGCAAGTCGTTGGCGGAAAATCCCTTGTTGCAAGATGGACACCGTCTGAGACGGGCCGCCAACCGTTCCTGGGTGCAATGGTGGCAAAAGACATGGCCACAAACGGTGATGGCGGTATCTTTCCAGTTTTTGGAACACACAGAACACTTTGCAATTGATCTTAACGCTTCGAGTTGCACTTCATCTTGTTGCAAGAGTGACGACGGATTGTTCTGTTTAAACTTTTTGATGGTGTTTTCGTAGGCCCGAACACTCTTTTCTAGTTTATTGATGGCTATTTTGTTTCCATTCAATTCGGATTCCAACTTGGTGGTGTGAGAAGTCTTCAATTCGACCGACTTGATAAGCTTTTTGATTTCGGTTTCAAGTGTCTCCTTGGTGTTCTTCAAGCTCTTGACGGTATCTTGTAACTGGATGTTTTCTTGTAATGAGTTTTCTTTGATTGTCTTATAGTCGTTGATGGATTTGGTCAAGATTTCAATCTTGCTGGTGTAATTCTTCTCCAAATCAGTCAAGTTCTTGATGAGATCTCGAGACTTGTTGGTTTGAATCTTCAACACCTTATTCTCACCCTGGATCGAATCCTTGAGTCTCATTGACGCAAAGTACTTTTGGTCGGCCTTGGTCTTTTCAATTGTGAGTTTTTTGACCAAGTTATCCTGGTCAGTGTGATTGGCAAGCTTTTTCAAGCTGACTTCTCTGGTTTCCTTGAAAGCAGCTTCGATCTCCTTGATATCGTTACTCAAAACGTCAATCCTCTTTATAAGTTCGGGTTTATCCAAATCCTGTAGCTTGTCAGAGCCTGGCGAGCCGGCAATGTTGCCCAAGTGGTCGGTTTCTAGTTGGTTCAATCTCGAGTTCAAGATGGTGTTGAGCTTCACCAACTCTTCGTTGGTCTTGTGGCTTTCAAGCTGTGATTTGAGAATGGACTGTTTGGATATAAGCTCGTCTCTTGCGGTACGGATCCGGATCAAGTCGGTTTCGCTCTTGTTCAACTGTTCCTTCAAATGGGAGTTTTCGGAGATCAAGTCTTTGGATATTAGTTGGGTTAAATCGTTTTGGGTTGCTTCAAACTGGTTCAACCGCGTGATGTTCTGGTCGTTAATCTTGCTGAGCTTGACAATTTGCTCTTGCAAACTGCGGTTGTTCTTGACCACGTTCTTGTAGTAGATATTGTCCACCAAATCGGTCTCTTGAAGGTTGTGGATCTTGTTATCCAACAGAATGACTTCGGCCTGTGACTTGTTGTACTTCTCAGTGATGTCGGTGATTTGGCTTGCAAGTAGCTGGTTGGTGGATTTGAGCACATCTAGCTGGTTCTGGATGGCTTCGAGCTCATCCGATTGTATTGTACTAGTGTCATTTTCAGACTTGATATCAGGTTTAGTTTCAGGGGTTTCGACGGCTCCATTAGGTTTGTTTTCTTCGCTGGGCTCGTCTTCTTGTTGTTGGTTTCCATCTAGTCTCTTGAGCGTCTTGGACTTGTACCGCTGCTGAACCTTGACTAAATCAAGCACCTGCTCTTGCAAGGAATCTACACGCAGTTCCAACTGCAGCTTGAGCTTTTGAAGGGACTCCTTGGATGCCTTGGTCGACGCCAACTCCGAGTTCAACGCCTCGAACTTTTCCACCAATGTCCTTGACTCTACCAGTATATTGGCCTTGACACTGCTTATTATAGGCGACACCACCTTGAGCAAGTGTACACGGCGAGTTTCCAACACCTTGTCGAGTGAAGACGTTGTAGCGTTGGTGGATTTGATTAGTAGATCGTCGTTGAGTTCGCCGCTGGGCTCTATTCCATCAAAGATGCTAATGAGCTGTTCGTACCACGAATCCAAGATATTGAGCTTGGTTTCGTTCTCTTCGTACCTCTGCTTGTATTTGTGAAGATCTCGGGACACGAGAACCGCCTTCTGGCGATATATATCCATCTGTCGCCATATAGCTTCCTTCTGGAAATATACAACGTCCTGCTGGGTCAAAGGGCCTTCTTCGCTCAAAACATTTAATGGCTTCTGCCTTTTGGCCTCGTTGGGTTCATTGGACTCGGCATCAGAAACTGACCGCTTTCTGTCGCCTTCTACCGATGTCATCACTATTAATGAGCTGGACTGGTGATTATCGGGGTAATGGGGGTAGGCTGTCCAAGTAGGCAACAAGAGTGGTTAAATACAAATCAACAAACACGCAATACTCGGTTAACTTTAATGAATCAAATAACAACTGTACCACAATAGAACAACTGCCTGTCTCTACTACTTTGTACTATACAATAGCAGCTCAAATTTCATGGTGAGTTTTATTTTGTTTTAGAGGTTCGCTCACAAAAAAATCTTCGGCCCTTTGGAGCTCTCACACGACCATAATTGCAGGGAGCTTGTTAGCGGGAGCTTGGTGGGAGGTGATTCCTGGGCATGATTGGGGCATATTGGGGTGGTTTTGAATGTCTTGGGTGGTCTATAACTGGTGGGAGTCCATGCTGTAGGTTTGGGTTCTGTGGGCAAAAGTGGGTTGGAACAAGCGCCAAAGTGCCCTTGTTCGGGGCTGCTGGGGCCCCAAAAATGGTGGAACGTTGGTCAGACCCGCTCCATATCTCTCTGCACGCTCCAAACCTGCCATACTCGCTTCATGCCTTCTCGGTGTCGGTGTCTGGGTGTATCCCCACGCTGTCATTCCGTCGATGATAATTTGCTTCGTTCCTGAGTGGGCGATCCGCGCACGACCCCCTCTCCCCACGGTACGCAGCATTGAACAAAGTTTGCAACACCGTTTGCAACACGCCAACTACAAACGCCAGCGACATGTGGATCAACTGGTGGTTTTTGATCTTCGTGACCTTGGTCAGCGCTGTCAAGGACTACACGTTCAAAACATGCGAAAACGCGGGTTTCTGCCGTCGAAACCGCGACTTTGCCCACAATGTCCGTGTTGAGTCGTATGTGCCCAAGTACCGGGTCAACCACGCCAGTATTGAGCTCATTGATACTGAGATTGAGCACAGTGTCACAGGAAACATAGTCAAGCAGCTTCCCAACGAAAAAACGGTGGTTCTTCCATTCAAAGTGCTGGTTTTCCAGGGGAATAATGTCAGGTTTACCCTTGACGAACTTCGCGATGGTGTTGCCCATATTGACCTGGTATACTCCAAAACTCGTTACAACGAAAGTTCAAGTTGGGCCTTCGAGAGTGAAGAACTTCCTGTGGGAATTGACTCGCTGACTACGGTGGGCGACGAGAGCGTCCGCATCAAGTTTGGTGACGATAACTACGCGGTCGAATTGCAGTATTATCCTGTCAGAATCTCGGTATACTACCAGAATCAAGTTCAATTGGTGGTAAACCAAGACAATCTCTTGAACGTAGAGCATTTGCGGTCGCGTAACGAGGCCGAGGCCGACCATGTGTCCCCCGAAGAATCCAACTACGATATGTTCCACGACTCTTTCGACAGCTGTAAGGACGACAGGTTGCCATTCGGGCCTGAATCAATCGGTCTCGACTTCAATTTCAAAGGCTTTGGACACTTGTACGGAATTCCCGAGCATGCCGACTCGTTGTCGTTGAAACACACTGTGGGCAGCTTGCCATACCGGTTATACAATGTCGATATATTTGAATACGAAACCAACTCCAGAATGGCCATGTACGGAACTATTCCTTTACTTGTGGCCGTCAAACCTGAGTTGTCGGTGGGATTGTTCTGGATCAACAGTGCCGATACGTTTATCGACATTGACAAGAGCAATTCACAAGAATCCAAGGCCCACTGGATCTCCGAAAACGGGATCTTGGACTTCATGATCATCATCGACAAGTCGCCCGCTTTAATCAACAACAACTACGGTTTGGTCACAGGGTACACCCAGCTTCCTCCGATGTTTTCTCTTGGATACCACCAGTGTAGATGGAATTACAATGATGAAGACGATGTGTTGGATATCTCTGCCAAATTCGACGAGCACCAAATTCCTTACGACACTATCTGGCTCGACATTGAGTACGCCGACGCCAAAAAGTACTTTACCTGGCAAAACGAAAAGTTTCCTTCCCCTGAACACATGTTGTCCGAATTGGACCGCACGGGACGGAACTTGGTGGTGATTATCGATCCTCATATCAAAACCGGCTATTCTGTCAGTAATGAGTTGATCCGCAAGCAGATCACCATCAATAACCCCAGCAACTCCACCTACGTCGGCCACTGCTGGCCAGGAGAATCGGTATGGATCGACTCCATGAATCCCAACTCGCAACAATACTGGGACTCGAAGTTTGCTTGGGACTCCGCCAATCATTTTATGGGAGGAAAGTCCTCCAATATCTTTCTCTGGAACGATATGAACGAGCCTTCCGTATTCAATGGCCCTGAAGACTCTTCGCCCAGAGATAACTTACACTATGGGGGTTGGGAACATCGGTCGGTGCACAATGTATTTGGATTAACTTTCCACGAATCTACCTACAATTCTTTGGTCAAACGTCAATTAGGCAACACCGAGAGAGAAAGACCGTTCATTTTGACCAGATCGTATTATGCTGGCTCGCAAAGAACGGCTGCCATGTGGACTGGTGACAACATGTCCAAATGGGAGTACTTGAAGGTGTCTATACCTATGGTTTTAACATCAGGAATGGTGGGTATGCCGTATGCTGGAGCCGATGTAGGAGGTTTCTTTGGTAACCCTTCCAAAGAATTGCTTACCAGGTGGTATCAGGTGGGTATTTGGTATCCATTCTTCAGAGCCCACGCCCACATCGACTCAAGAAGACGTGAACCATGGGTCGCTGGTGAACCGTACACTTCGATTATGAGAGATGCTATCAGATTAAGGTACAAGTTATTGCCTGTGTTCTATACCACTTTCTTTGAATCCTCCAAGAATGGAATTCCTGTAATGAAACCCATCTTTTATGACAGTCTTGATAACTTGGATAGTTATGAAATTGAAGACCAGTTCTTTATTGGAAACTCGGGGTTGATGGTCAAGCCAGTTACCGATGAAGGAGCTAAAAAAATCGACATTTACATTCCTACGGATGATATTTACTACGACTACACCAACGGAGACTTTTCCGGTGGACAGTCGTACCAGTTCAAGAAACCCCAGACCATTAGCAAGGCGGTCACATTGCACGATATTCCAATGTTACTTAAGGGAGGATCAGTGCTTTCGTTGAAAGATAGGTATAGAAGATCCTCCGGACTCATGGCCAAAGATCCGTACACTTTGATTGTGGCCTTGGACGCCGATCACAGTGCCACCGGTACATTATATATTGACGATGGAGAATCGTTTGACTATGCCAGCCAAGATAACTATATTATAGTAGGCGTCGAAGCCAAAGCAAATACCATTGCCAGCGCTGTTGTCGGAATCAACAGCGAGTACTTGGCCACATTAGACGATATTGAAATTGAGCGTATAATTGTGGTTTCGGCTACTGGAAAGCAGGTCAAGCTGGTTAGTGTTGAGCAAGAAGGGCGTAATTGGGACGCCTCGTACGAAACCCCAAGTTCCAACCGGTTGGTTATCAAGCGTCTTCAGCTCCACATCAACCGTGACTGGAAAGTGACGATAAACGAAAGTATAGAGCATGATGAATTGTAAAAGGTTTTAAAGCAGTTTGCCGGTGATTTATCACAGACGGGTCTACACACCGTAGTTTTGTTGTCACCAAATCACCTCCGCCCAATGTAAAGAAAAATATATCATTTTGAAGATTTTATACACCTTTATGGAACATATTGTTATTTCTTTCTCGTTTAAATTTAAACGAACTGTAGTTCAAGTTCAATTACATGTTAGAATTAGTTAGCTAATCAGCATGCAGATAGTAAAATCATTCTTTCATGAGTTTACACTAGTACTACTATTTCCCAGTGCTGTCCAAATCTCTATTTGATGAGAGGCAAGACACCAATTATTAGCATGATAAATTGTTCAATAAGGTAAATTCTTTTGTGTATACTTACAGATCATAATTTGGCCCTCAGAGTAGTCTTTTTCATTTGGTATGTACGGCATATCTAATTAATTAAGCTTTCGTAATTTACAAATAATAAACCCGACAGCTTGAATTGACGACAACGAGTAGCACATGGTGTATCAACTTATGGCAATATTTAGGTTATCATCCAATTAGATGTCCTTGCAGTGTGTAATTCATGAGAATTCCTGCCATCTCCTGTAATTATTTCGCCTAAGACTAAAAAATTGACATAGATTGCTATATCAACCAAATTAACCAAAGACCTCGTCTCAACAATTTTTACAATTACCTTGCAGACTTTACTACTATTACGTATTTCATATTACCCCTATATCCTTGTGCACTTATTCCTATACACACCGGTCCTTAAGACGGTGAATAATTTCCCTATTGCTAGCACATGTATCAGCTTGATGTAGCTTTCATACGAATAATTTACAAGTCTAGCTTTGTTCAATTGGTCTAAAACTATCATACATGGATCATTAATGGTATTTAGGAAGAAACGGTAAACAAAGGTATAACACGATGAATTAACAACCAGTTTAGGTCAATTGCTTTGGGACAGAGGAGTGCCAAGAGCGTACTGGCGCAAATGAGTAGCCACCTTGACGATTTTGGGCCATGCCAACTCGGTGTGGCACGAGGGGCAGTGGGCTCGCGGTGGAATTAGGGAGGACAGAGCGAGCGCGGATGCAGATTTAGCGAGACAGCACAAATGTGTGACCTGGCCGCAAGCGAGGCTGTAGCAAAATGCCAACAATGGAATTCGGCTATTATACGAAACTAGAGTCGAATCTTCTGCATCGGGAGTATTATCAGGGATATAGTCGATTTTGGCTCGGCAAATCCCACAATGTAGATTGTTAAACAACACCGTAGTTTTGGCCCGGTGGAGCTGAGCCAAGGTGAACGGGTCGGTGTTGTTCCAGTCTGCAAAATCGACGCATGCCGCGGGCGGGTCGCTAGGAATGTTGTAACGGTTTTTGCACCAGTACTGGCGGTGCAAGAGTTGGTCGAACAACACCACCTGTAAGCCGTAGTTACGAAACTGCCGGGCAGACACAAGTAGTCTGATGTTGGCTAGCTTGTGGTGAAGGGAGTTGCCGCCCAGCTTGGACTTCGTTACCCGTTGATTGGGCAGTATGTGTCTTGTCTGGTAGGGGTGCTGTAGGGCGTGCTCGAACTGTAGAGCTGAAATTCTTGACGGGAAATTATGAACCAAGGCCGCAATCCGCCAAGGTCGCACGCCGGATTTACCAGTACGATAAGCACCACCGGTGTGAAGGTCGCCATTGTGCTGTCTTAGTCTTCGTTTGGGGTCTGGAGTCGAGCCTACGTAGAGGGACTTGGGCTTGGGGATAGACTGGAGAAGGTATACGGAATAGAATAGTGGAGTTACATGCACCGCCTTGCCTCCATCTCCGCCGTCACCGTCACCCAAATCGTACTGGCATTGTTCGATGGGCGCACTCGCGCCAGCTTGGGTAAAATTGTCGTTAGTTTCACTAGTGTGCGCACTAATGTGTTCTTCACTAGACACCGTCAGTTCGGCTACTCCAGCGTCGCTAATTTTAGAACCGCCCATTCCACAGCGTTGAGATTCCGATCCAAAACCATTATCGTCCGATACATCAGCCAACCGGTCGGCCGCCTCTCCGAAGCATCCATCTCTATCCATCTTTGAAGCTCCCTCGCCGTCTACACAACCCGCACTACCTAAGAAACTCGGTGTCCTTACCATCTCTACCCTCCTCTGTGTTCTCCCTAAACCCATTCTATAGATGGCGGTGGGCGCACACCGCCTCGGTCTGTGTGCAGGCCCGTTTTTACCGCAGCCTACCGCTCCACAAAAGACATGAGCGATGAAACAGGTTGGGAGACTATGAAAACTGTTTGCACGGCAGGAATACTATATCTAGGCCATATTAATAGAATCCTGAACTGTTCCAGGATAAAAGAGTTCTAAACCGATCAAAAACGATTTGAACTGCCGAAACCATCCTCGCCCTCCACATTTGCCATCCCCATACCGACCCCCTTTCGTTATAGCTGAGCCTGGACAAACAACCCCAAGTCGATGTCGAATCCTGCATTGGTACTGGCTAGTGTCAGTCTGAACTTCAGTGGTTCCAACGACTTTGTCAAAAAACTATTTCAAATGCTCCAGGAAGACGACTACAAGGATGTGGTGAAATGGACCGCCACGGGCGACAGCTTTGTGGTGTTGAACACCAATGATTTCACCAAGGAAATCTTACCCAGACACTTCAAACACAGCAACTTCGCCTCCTTTGTCCGCCAGCTAAACAAATACGATTTCCACAAGGTCAAAGTGTCCAACGAAGAGAAACTGAACTATCCTTATGGTGAAGATGCCTGGGAGTTCAGACATCCTGACTTCCGTATAAACGACCGAGACTCGCTTGAAAACATCAAACGAAAAGGTCCCAGCAACAAGAAGACTCCTGGCCTTCCTCCCAACTCCAACGGCTCTGAACCCAACAACACCGTCATTCACTCGTCTCAGAGCATATCGTCCCTTTCCAGCACCCAGCAATCCATGAAAGAACAGCTCGATTACCTCCAGGCTGATAACAAGGCCTTGCACCTGCAAATCGGAATACTACGAACCAAATATAACACCATTATCGAGAGTATCGTTGCTCTCAACACCGTCGACGAACGGTACCACCGTTCCTTGGGAGTCTTGATCAACTGTCTCGTGCAGGCTGGCATCAAAATGCCCCCGCTTGACTTCCCCAACCCGTCATTGGTAAGTCTCCAGCTTCCTCCCCGTATTAATTCGGTGTCGGCTCCACTGCAGCCCCAACCAGTACTGCAGCCTGATGGGCCCTTGGCACACCTCACTGCCATCACAAGCCCGCCAGTTCCACTACAGCCATCAGTGGCCCCTAATCCTGCGGCGGCCGCGGTTACGACGCCTGGTGGTGCTCCGCTTCCTGCCTCCTCGTATCTACACCTGCAACCTCCCTTGAAACCCACTCCTCCCGCAGATACACTCACCCCAAAACCCCACTCTCCATTGGCCAACTCCTCCGCTGGTTCCCCAGCTTTGCCTGGCCAATTGCCCCAAATATTCACCACCAACTTGGTAAACCCAAAATTCCATGTGCTACTTGTGGAAGACGACAACGTTTGTATTCAACTATGTCGAAAGTTCCTTGTCAAATACGGATGCCAGGTGACAGTAGCCACCGATGGTTTGAATGCCATCTCCACAGTAGAACACACCAAGTATGACTTGGTACTTATGGATATAGTCATGCCCAATCTTGACGGTGCTACTGCCACCAGCGTGATCAGATCGTTCGATACAAAGACCCCCATAATTGCCATGACGGGAAACATTGAAGAAAATGATTTGGTTAACTATCTTCAGAATGGTATGAGTGATATTTTGGCCAAGCCTTTTACAAAAGATGATCTATATTCAATACTTGCAAAACATCTATTGACTGATGATACAAAACCGGAGCCAATTCTCGATGCAAGCTCCAGTGTTCCAAAATCGGTACCTTCAGTTGCTCCTACAGGAGTAGCACGGTCAGTCTCCGAACTTAATATGACACCACACATAAAATCAGAGCCGGATGCCGTAAATAAAAAGCAAAGGCTTCTGTAGTGGTATTCATAGAGAAATGTAATTTTAGAATTAAGCCAATGTAGTATTCGTAGTGGTGGTAATGGCCACTGTATTAGTTGAGCTACTTCATAATCTTCCCCAACCTATGTACAATTAATAACTATGTATAATTAATAACTATCAGTAATTCAACCTTTTGGTACAACCTGTAGAGTCTTGTGTTTATGGTTATTATTAATTAATTATAGAGGTATCTACATACTGTTAGTGCCCATTTGTTCGAAGGTGTTAACCCGATATGCTAGTCTGAAAATGATAATGCGGCTGTATTCTTATTCCTCGCATTCAACTCATATTGAATTTTCTTTACTCCTTCACTAATTCTATTCTATATATTCTATGTAGTACTTGTTCTCTCACTTTCCATTAACTTGTGTTGCTATCACAGTTTATTCTTGTCGTGACCTTTCGTTTCTTCAATCATACTGTTTTCCTTGCTCCCTTCGTCCTTTTTCTTTTCGTCCTTTTTCTCTTCGTCCTTTTTCTTTTCGTCCTTTTTCTTTTCGTCCTTCTCTTTATTCTTCTTTTTGTTTTCTTCCTTTATTTCCTTCTCACTCCTGACGTCATTTTCTCTGGTAATAAGATGAAGTGCCAAATCAGAAAACGAATTCCCCCACGGTGAACTCTTCTCAAAGCTTCTCGAATATCTTTTGATACTCAATTTATCAAAGAAACTTTGACTGTAATTATAGTCAATTTTTGGTTCCATATATTGATTCTTTTTCCGCCTTCTGGAAACAGGTGTAAATTCATTGCTGGTTTTAGCTGGTTCGGCCAAATTCACCAATAAACTGATGGTTTTATAAGTCGCATCAAGCTTGGCTTTGGTATATCGGTCAGTATGAGAAACTATATCATTTCCTAGCAAGTAATGTGGGTGCAATTGGTTCAAAATTGAATCAGTAAGTGCTAATGGTGCATGTGGAAGATACAAGAGAGTTTGGGGCATTTGACTGGAATCTGGCTCATTGGAACTAACTGTATAGCCTAAATTCTGGATCAAATGGATATCTGACAGATTATAGACGGGATCATAGAACGAAATATCGTCGATTTCTAAATAATGGGCAATGATTATTGCCAATGCTAGTTGGTATAAAGCATTGGAACTATCTGAAGGCGATCCTAGTGCCAAACACCGTATATGGTTTAACTTGTTTGGTATACTATCAATTGACTCGCGGCACTGTGCCCAGAACTGAGATTGTTGTAGGGTTGTCTGAAAAGACTCAAGTCTAGTCTTAAGTTTTTTATATTCTAGGCTAGCTTCCAATGCATCATGTTCCTCTTTCCCCACTGTAGGCACCGCCTGGTTGGGTATATACTCCGACATTGCCTGGTGGATTCTGAATCTCTGCGGCACGTGAGAATCTTCAACTGGTATATCCAGCTGCTTACATAATCGCCGCCTGACGGGCTCCCACTCATTCCGCCACTCTGCCCCGTCTACAAGGTACAAGAGTAGTGTATTGCTGCAGCGCAAATCAAATTGCACAACTCCCTTTAATCTACTGCCCACCATGCTAATCGTGGCCCACTCTTATCTCCCCTGCCCCCGGGCCACACGCCTCTCCGCGGAACCTCTCCGGTCCTGTACACACGCTCATCGCCAAAAATTTTATAAAACGTTGAGGAAATGCAAAAATTGACATTCATTCATGTAAAAGAGTCAAGTTGAGTTCGGTTAGTTTAGGAAAAATGAGAAAGTGTAAGGTATTTGTGGGTTCTTCACATCCTGAACTTGGAAAATTGGTATGTGATAGACTTGGAGTTGAACCTGCTCCGTGTACATTGAAGAAATTCTCCAATGGAGAAACCTCGGTGCAAATTGGAGTATCTATTAGAGATGAAGACGTATATATCATTCAATCGGGATCTCCACAGATCAATGATCATATAATGGAATTATTGATTTTAATTCTGGCTTGTCGTGGAGGTTCAGCATCTAAAATCACCGCCGTTATCCCTCAATTTCCCTACTCGAAACAATCTAAAATGAAGAAACATCGTGGTGCAATTACCGCCAGAATGTTGGCTAACTTGTTGGTGATGGCTGGTGCTGACCATGTGGTGTCTATGGACTTGCATGCTTCGCAAATGCAAGGTTTTTTCACCAAACCAGTGGATAATTTATTCGGTGCCCCAACTTTGGGCCGTTGGATTCGTCACAATATTCCTGATTGGGAGAATGCCGTGGTGGTATCGAAGAATCCTGGAGGAACAAAACGTGTTACTGCATTGGCTGACTCTTTAAAGATCAACTTTGCCATGATTCACACCGACCGTCGTCGTACTCAAGACCAATATTCCAAAAAGAAGGCATTAAAGAAATCGGTTGAAAACGATGATGGTGAGGAAGACAATATTGTTTCTGAATTACAAACTGCAAGAATTGTACAGGGTCATGTTGTCGATGATGATTATCCTAGCGCAGGCGCAAATTCAAACATAAGTGCCAATGTAAATCAAGGTCCAAAAGTTGAAGACTCACAATCGTCCGCCCACTTGCAAAAGCAAGCTATTTTGGATAGTGATGTGTTGGGCGGCTCTTACGACGCAGGAAACTCTGATGATGAGGATGAACCAACTTCTATTAATCAGGAAAAATTAATTACTTTGGTAGGTGATGTTAAAGATAAAGTGGCTATAATATTGGATGATATGATTGACAAGCCTAATTCATTCATTGCAGCTGCCGAGCATTTAAGACTTAACTGTGGTGCCAAGGCCGTTTACGTCGTAGGAACTCATGGTGTTTTTAGTGACTTGTGCTTGGAAAGCTTGTCTGAAAGCAAATGTATTGATAAAGTGGTGGTCACCAACACCTATCCAATTGGCAAAGAAAGAATTGAGCAATATTCAGATAAATTGGTGGTCATTGATGTGTCTCCTATTTTTGCTGAATGCATAAGAAGGGACCATTTTGGTGAATCCATATCGGTGTTATTTGATTCTCTCGCTGCTGTTGAATAGAATAATAAACGTTATTTATGATATCACTCAATCGAGTGATTGTAGACTTTTTCCAACGATGCAGCCACCGGGTTGCAGGACATTATCTCCTCATATTGAGAATATAGAGATATTGGACTAACGGAGCGTTGGTATATTGAATTCTTCCTGCCGGCGTAGCCAGCTAACCCTAAGGTTTGCGATACCTATGGAACTAAATAAAGAGACATATATAAATGAACTGCGTCTGAAATCAAATACATACATTACCAAATATTTGTGTAATTTTTTAAAATGGGTGCAAAAAACAACCAAAACTATTATTATTATCATTAACTTTAAACAAGACAGATAATTAGTTGACCTAACTTGAAACGCTACTTAAACAACAGAACTCTATTTTCTCATAACAATGGCCAACCCTAATAAAGTAATTTCAAGTCAAGTACCTTGATTTAGATGCAAGACATCTAATGTGTAATTATCATAACTTAATGAGTAAGGTGATGTTATTATTTTTGGTAAAATCAACAATAAATTTTCAATGTTAGGTTGGTTATGTAACCTCAGTGTTGAAGATCGTTGAAGTTCTTACCTTTAAAATAATTCTTTCTTGGCCCACAGTTGAGAATGTCACAGACTGTCGTCCAATTAGTATGTGGTAATCATAATCATAATTACACCTTGGCTTAAGCTGCACAGACATGTAGATACAAATTATATTAAGGATTTTACACGTTAGTGTTATACGGAATCTGCTGAATCTAATGAATTATGTTAGTTACATTTGTTTCATATCTTTACTTATATATGAAGTGATACTTTCGAGGCAACTTCTCACAAAGCTTTCCCTAAAGAATAGCTAATGCACCATCGACAGGTCGCCTACAAGAACTAATTTCATCACCTTAATTACGGCATTTGTAGTTCTATATATACCAGATAATTTTTTAGTTTTGAATGAAAAATACGATTAATTAATTATTTATGATGGTTTTAACTAATAGAACCTCGCTGCAACTCAAAATTACATGTTCTTTCATGTCGAAGCTGATACGTCTAATTTTGCCACGGCAAACTACAGTCAAGACTCTGATATAGCTGCTGGCTGAAAGAAAAAATTGCCAGTGAATGATGTTTATAAATATTCGTCAACATTTATCTAACCTTTTTCCACATTGTTAATCTATCTATAGATAATGTATTTATCAGTTAGTATTCGTTTAGTTATTTCTTGAAAACTTATCAAGTTACTATCAATAAGTACAAAGTCTAAACTACAATTCAAGCTATTACATTCCCCTAAGTAAGTCAAATAGTTTATCTAGCTTATTTGCCAGAGTGTGCTTCAGCATATGGTGATCCTGGAGAATATGGGCCATTTTCAAAAATTACATATTCTGGGGTAAGTGTGACATTGTAATTCAATGAGTTGTGTGCTCTTGAACATGGGTCATAACTATATTTATCGTTATGATTGACATTCTCAACTCCCAGAGTAGGGACAGATCCAAAACCTTCATTTTGTTCATTGTAAAAGACTGAATTGTAGTGAACAAATTTCGAGTAGGGAATACACTCATTTGTAGGATACCATGTATATGCGTAGAATTCGTCAAAAAGGTATTCAATTCCGTTAAGGAGACCATGTTCAGGGCCTGTTATAATTCTTCCAATCACAATTGACTCATTAGTTTCAAGGTCAACCAAGTAACCTGTCCAAGTGTTATTTCCGGCAGAATTAAAGTCAGTTCTATTAACTTCCAATTGATATTCGTGGTCGAATTTCCATGGATAGTTGATAGCACATGAGACACCACCATCAGAAGCAGGACCATCGGCACCATAATGACAATTTGGATGATCGACAACAGCGCCCTTGCCAAAGACACTGAATGTCAAATGGTTGGGTTGTTCGTCACGAGGTTGAAATCCGATATACACAATCTGATAACTTTCAAAATAGTAGTTAGAAGCATAATAGTATCCAGTAAAGTTACCAGTTACCACATTACTACGAGTGGTGGCTCTAACGTATTTGGCTCGAGGAGCATTGTAGGTAACGCCAGGTGCACCGGCAAAGACTGATTGGATTCCGATAGCAGCTAATGCAACAATAGAACTAAATCTCATTTTGATTATATTACAGTATCAAATTAACATGGGTATTTTTGCACTTTACTACTTAGCTGCAAATGACTATTGCAACCATTAAACGTTTAAGGCGAGTCTGCTTAACCATTCGGAAATATTGCGTAATTTCGCAAAATTATATTATTTTTTTGAGTCGCCGATTGTTGGAAATCGAAACAAATTGAACCGAATGAAACGATCACGATGTTCATTTCCTAATATTAGGTTTCGGATCTAATTATCTTGCAGCCTATTAGAGTTGGATTTCACATTAGCAATACTTTTCTTTAGTTACCATATTGCCACGAGTTCCTTTAACGTCTGTACCTGTAGCAGATTGACAGTAGTTATATGGAGCCCTGTAAGTACTGGTTGGATTCCGATAGCCGCTAATGTTATATTAACCTAAAGCTAATTTTAGTTTCTTTTTCCTGTTATAATTATAGGAAAGTACTAGGCATAACGTTCATTTATTATTGATATATATGGCTAATTATATAGAAATCACCATACCAACTTTAGTTCAACACGATGTGAAAGCTATTTGACTAGAGGTTAAGAACATTCTCGGCCTACCAATTATTAAAATATTGCGAAATTATACTGCTGAACTGTCTTAAGTTCATGTGTGACCTTGTGACCACAGCAATTCTTTTACTATGACTGTTTGCTCCTTTTTGGAGCCATCGAGTTGATTTAGCTAAATTAAATTGCTACGGTAGCTTAACTTTCAAATAAAATATTGAAATAATGCTCTCCTTTCCTGCGAGAATGTCTAAATAATGATTTCCTTGAGCTGTGCAAGACAGGCTATTGCAGGTAAAGTAAAAGTTCAATCGACATCCTAGGTTTTCTGACATCACCTGGAATTGAAATATTTTTTATAACTCTATGCCTGTTCTATTTATGTATTTTGTGATTCGGGACAGGTGCAGCATTAAGTAGACTAGAAAAAAGTGTAAAAAATGCAGACCTTTATTCTCTAATCCGGCCAAATGACAGAATACTGATTATACTAAATTCCGGGAACTTAAGTTGAAATGAACACAATATGCGTGAAAGTAAAAAAAAGTAATTCGTTGGACTGGTTTGTACCATAAAATTTCAAATTAAGGTTAATTACAATTAGGAATTAATTGATAAAGTTGCTTCGGTACTTGCCTCTATGAGAACTTTTTTTCAGCGGACACAATATCTATGTCATTAATTTTCGGACAGGTTTCGCTAGACATCAAAAAGACTAATCTTAGTTAAGCTTGTACGCAAGCATAGATAGCAAGTGGTGGAAATTATTTCTAATACAAGATAATCAGAATACAATTAGTCCTACTAGCTTTCACTGGGTCAAATCTTCAAATAAGTCGCCAAAAACGAATCGAACTTAGGAGGTGGTTTATTATAATCCGAACACAAAGCTTCTCTTAAAAAATATAAGCAGCGAATATTAAAGTTGTGAAACGGTGTACTTTGTTCGATGATCGTAATTAATATATGGAGGTCTATTTAAATCAGCTTGAATCCTGTTGTTGTAAGCTGAATACAATCAGTTAGATATTTATGATGGTTTCTATCAATTACATTTTAACCGTGCTTGCTACATATATGGTTGCTAATGCTGCTGTTTTGCCTGTTAAAGAGAAAGCTGCCAAGGCCAAGAAGGATGGTGTTTTACACTTTGAATTGACAAATTCCCCAATTCAAAAAAGATCTGGTACTACTGGTGAACTTGTTTGGACTGAACCAGGATTTAATTCTTTTGCCTTGGAATTTGGCTCTCAAAAGGATTTATGCCACTTGACTTTTGATACCGGAAGTTACCTAACCTGGGTCCCAGCACGAAATGTAACATGTATAGATCTGAATTGGTGTAATACTCTTGGAACATTTGATACTTCGAAGTCCAGTACATGGAAGAATCTGGGAAATCAATGGGGATCACAGTATGGAGTTGGGCCAGACGTTTCTCCAAGTAATGGTGGTGATCTCGGCACTGATACTATTACTTTTGAAGATGGAAGCGCAATCAGTGTCGAATTCGGAGTTGCCTATGAAGCTTATTATGCTGGTCTTATTGGAATGTCATTTCCAGATAATGGCCCTGATCCGAACTATTTTCCAACTGCCTTGAAAGCCCAAGGTGTTATCAAAAGAGAGTCTTTTTCTTTTTGGAGTAATTCACAAAATCCCAAGGATGGTGGACATATTCTCTTCGGAGGATATGATCGGGCCAAGTTTGATGGTGAATTTGCTTCGGTACCTAGAATTCCTAATCAAGGGATGAAAATTAATTTTAATTCAATCCTGTTAGGGGACGAAGAATTTGAACTTAATAATGAATTAGCTATATTCGATAGTGGGGCAACTAGCTTATCACTTAGTAATTCGAGTATCCAAGCAATTACAAAATTTTTGGGTGGAGACATTAACAGTTGGGACGGTAATCACTATTTTGTTGACTGTAATCAACCTGCGTCTAAAGACTTCCTGTTCAATTTTGATAATTCGGCTACTATTAAAATGCCAGTAGCTCAGGTTCTTGGCCCACCATGGGGTCCTGCACACGGTTTGTGTCCTATATACATTAATATGGCAGATGTCAACCTCTTCGGTAACGTCGTCGCAGCTCAAACTTACATGTATTTTGATGTCGAAGCAGATTCGTTTAATTTTGCTACGCCTAACTACAGTCAAGACTCTGATATCGTTGTCGGTTAACAAAAAATTCTTCAAAAACTAGCTAGCCATATATCATAATATTTACGACTGCTCAAGCTCTCAATAGTTTTGTAATCTGTTGACAAATTAACTGGTAGTATTTGTAAATATTCTTTTTCATTATGAAGTCTTGCCCTCCTCCAATCTAACACACAAACAGATACTACATTACTATTTCATTGCTACTATTTACTGCTAGATGAATATTATATTTAGTCATTTTATTTAGCAGAGTTTGTTTCAGCATATAGTGATCATGGAGAAAATGGGCCATTTTCAAAGATTGCATATTCTGGGCTAAGTGTGACATTGTAATTCAATGAGTTGTGTGCTATTGAATATGGCTCATAATTATATTTATCGCTAGGATTGACATCTCAACTCCCAGCGCTAGAATAGAATTGAAA
The DNA here is from genome assembly GCA_030575035.1 of Suhomyces vadensis. Taxonomy (NCBI): domain Eukaryota; kingdom Fungi; phylum Ascomycota; class Pichiomycetes; order Serinales; family Debaryomycetaceae; genus Suhomyces; species Suhomyces vadensis. The sequence goes on from JAJMGK010000042.1 coordinate 71,878, forward strand.
GCTTCATTCTGCTCGTTATAGAAGATCAAATTGTAGTGAATTGTTACGGTGTTTCTAATAAACAGTTTGAATTCATTCCTAATTTCGCAATATTTGAAAGAAGTAATAAAATTAAATTGGCTATTTCTGTTGGTAATTAGAGTTCAAACGTGATCCTGGCGATAGAAAAACTAAGTTTCCACAGTAGCGTCGTCGGGCCAAATAAACCGAATGAAATTCAATAAGCATAAATTCTAAACAAAAGGCTCTTGGGAGTAGAAGCATTAACGTTAATCTTTCTCTCCAAGGAACTTGCAACTAAAACGAAATTGTAGAAACATCTGAAAATCTTTGACCCAGAGTCCAATACCGCGTTAGACCTATGTAATAATAGGAAGTTTAAATCATAGTATCTAATCTGTACTGATATTCTTTTCGTTTTAAATGAAGCTCAGACGTCAAGCTGATTCGGTCTCATCGGCCCGAATTAGAAGTCTGCAGATTATGTGAGTAAATGAGTTGTGTCCGCGCGGGATGTTGAATAGGGAATTACGAAACTACATGCAAGAAGTACTAATTAAAAACGAATTGCTTTCTTAGAAGTATTTTAACTGTTGATCGGCTCGCATCTCGCATTGAGAAAGGGCAAAATAAGCAACACAACTAAGAACTCTCAGGTAGCACATAACATAATTTTGCGGTAGAAGGGGCTACGATGAAATTCACTTTTGCACTCAATCAAATTTAGAGCAAGTTTGGTCAAATAATCGAATTCTGACAGTTAACTAGCGAATCATCTTTAGCGAATCATCTTAAGCGGTTAGGAGTGCAACCATCGCAGTAGATAGGTCAGAGGTTGGTTTGTCTTGCCATTAAAATTTCCTGCCCGTTTCATCAACCACATTTGTGATTATCAACCAGTAGTTATTGAGTGCTTCAAGACTTCGGATATTTTATAACGATATCCTGATTCCTCTTATATCCCGCAACCTAACCCGAAACCTTAAATATCCTATCACATCGTTCTCTCACATGTTTTCCTTTTCCGGTTCCATCGCCCGTCTTCGCGCTTCTCTTGCGTCGATGAAAAATTAACGGAATGTAATATATCCCCACGTTGACCAGCATCATCAATGTCGATTCCTATCCCACAAGATGGAGAAAATATTGAAGATGAATCATCGCATTTGAAAGTCAGTCAGCAGCTTAACAAATTTAACCAACCTATGTCTCCGTTATCTTTATCCGATAACAGATCATTCCTGGCACTTGAAAATCGTCGGGGTTCTATACTCAGTAATCAGCCTCTTGGTTCTCCAGCCACTGAGAAGGCCATAGCTTCCATAGCTCCTATGTTGGAAAGTTTCGATCCCAAGACATCTGCTGAGGACCATGGACTGTACGACTCTAATAGCTCACCTTTAAATACGCAAGATCCTCAGCCGCAGTCACAATCTCAATCGCTGTCACAATCTCAGCAAGGTGATTTGGACGTTGAAGATGAAGGAGAGAAACTTACAGTTCAAAACTTGCAAATCAATGATAATAAGATCAATTCACAATCTGACCATCACAAGCTTATCAAAACTATTTCGAATTCCTCCAATAACTCCAGAGGTTCTGCCATAAAAGATACCTATGGACCCAGATTGCCCAAGATTGGTAAGATAGGAGTGTGTGCCATGGATGCCAAAGTGATGTCCAAACCTTGCAGAAGGATTCTCAGTAGGCTTATTGAAAACGGCGAATTTGAAACTGTTATCTTTGGCGATAAGGTAATTCTCGACGAAGCCATAGAAAACTGGCCCACCTGTGACTTTCTTGTCAGTTTCTTCTCAACTGGGTTTCCTCTTGATAAAGCTATTGCCTATGTCAACTATCGTAAACCTTATTTTATCAATGACTTGGTGTTTCAAAAAGCCCTTTGGGATAGAAGATTGGTGTTATTGATCTTAAACCATGCCAATGTCCCTACTCCTACTCGTTTGGAAATCAGTAGAGATGGAGGTCCTCATATTGATGAACAACTAAACGAAAGGTTGATTGAATCAGGTATGACCAGTCAACGTCTCTATGAACTCACAAACCAACTGGAACCAGACTGGGAAATGGTAGATGAAGATACATTAAGGGTAGCTAACCAGGTTTTGAAGAAACCATTTGTTGAAAAACCCGTCGATGGTGAGGACCATAATGTATATATCTACTATCCAAAGTCTACTGGTGGAGGTGGAAGAAAATTGTTCCGTAAAATTGGTAACAAGTCGTCAGAATTTGATCCTGACTTGGTAAGTCCCAGAACTGAGGGGTCCTATATTTACGAAAAATTCATGGATACTGATAACTTTGAGGACGTCAAGGCCTATACTGTCGGTAGTGGTTTCTGCCATGCTGAAACCAGAAAATCCCCTGTAGTTGACGGTATTGTCAGACGTAATACACATGGTAAAGAGATAAGATTTATTACTGAACTAAGCACAGAGGAGAAAACTATGGCCAAGAATGTGTGTAATATTTTCAAACAGACTATTTGTGGATTTGACTTGTTGCGAGTCAACGGTGAATCATACGTCATTGATGTCAATGGATTTTCATTTGTCAAGGACAACAATGAGTATTACGATTCTTGTTCAAACATCTTACGAAATTTGTTTATCGAAGCCAAAAAAGAGCGTGATTTAATCAAAACTAAGCTTCCCCAACTGTCAAAATTATTTAACAAGAGTCAATTTGAAGAGAAAGAACAGAAATGGGTATTTAAGGGTATGGTTTCTATTATCAGACATGCCGATAGAACTCCAAAACAGAAGTTTAAGTACTCATTTAGATCACCATTGTTTATTTCCTTGTTGAAGGGCCACTTGGAAGAGGTTATTATTAGAGCAGTGGCAGACTTGCAAGTTGTTTTAGAAACGGTAAAGATCGCACAAGAGAAGAATTTAGAAGACGGCAAAAAATTAAAGCAATTAAGAGGTGCTTTAGAGAAGAAAATGAATTTTCCTGGCACCAAGATTCAGTTGAAGCCTTCTGTTAATAGTGATAACCCAGATTTAGTAGACAAGGTTCAATTAATCTTGAAATGGGGTGGTGAACCAACTCATTCTGCCAAACATCAGGCTTCAGATGCAGGCGAGCAATTGAGGCAATATATTAAACTTTTGAACAAAGATGCCTTGCAGAACATTAAGGTATTTACATCTTCCGAAAGAAGAGTTATTACCAGTGCTCACCTTTCTACGTTGGCGCTACTCAATGAAGATTCATTACCAGAAGACTTCTTGATTGTCAGAAAAGATTTACTTGATGATTCAAATGCTGCAAAGGACTTAATGGATAAAGTAAAGAAAAAGTTAAAACCGTTACTTAGACAAGGAGCTGAAGCACCTGCACATTTCACCTGGCCTCCAAAGATGCCTCAACCATTTGTGGTAATCAAAAGAGTTTGTGAATTAATGAATTTCCATAAACAAATTATGGAATACAATTTTGAATCCAAGAATGTTCAAGATTTCCAATCAAACTGGTGTTGTGGTGAAGATCCATTCTTGTTTAGAGAGAGGTGGGACAAATTATTCAGCGAATTCACGAGTGTAGAGAAGACCCATCCATCCAAAATCTCAGAATTGTATGATACTATGAAATACGACGCATTGCATAATCGTCAATTTTTAGAAAAGGTATTCTCATTCAATCCAAATGATGAAAAGTTATTGAAAATCTTAAGAGAAAATTGTGGTGACACAATAAACTCATCCGGTCTTGTAAGTGAATATCCAATCAATATATTGGCTATGAATAATTTCAAGATACCTGATAACAATGTTACACCAATCAATATTCCAACCTCATCAACATCTAACCATAGCCCTGCTTCTAATTCGGCTAATTCTAGCTCCAATAATATACTAAATGCTACCTCCAATTCAGGTTCCAATCCAATTTCTGCTGGTTCTTTGGGCTGGGTATTGAAGGGTGCAAACTATTCCAAAGAATCGAAAGATTCAAACTCGAAGAAAAATTCAACTTCCTCTTCATCATCATCAAAATCTCATCAAAATCCATTCGACCATCCCACTTTTGCGAGATTAAGGGAATTGTATAGGTTGTCTAAGGTGTTGTTTGATTTTATTTGTCCTCAAGAATATGGTATTAAGGATGAAGAAAAATTAGACATTGGTTTGTTAACTTCATTACCTTTGGCAAAACAAATTTTATCTGATATTCAAGATATGAAAGCACATGATACAGCTGCAGTAGTTAACTACTTCACAAAGGAATCACATATATATACATTATTGAATGTTATATATGGGTCCCAATTTCCAATGAAGATCGCTAGAAATGCTTTACCTGAATTGGATTATTTATCTCAAATTGTTTTCGAATTATACGAAGCTGATGATCCTACTAGTGCCAGTGGTAAAAAGCATTCTATTCGTCTATCTTTATCTCCTGGTTGCCATACGCAAGATCCGTTAGATGTGCAATTGGATGATGATCATTATATCGGCTTAATCCGCAGAATCAGTTTAACTAGACATTTAGATATGGACTTGGTAACCCAAAGATTAAAATCAAGATTTTCAAGAGTATCGCTACCAAAGAAGTTTACTCCTGTTAATATTTCCAGCCCTTTAGCTAATGGTTTATAATTAATGTTTGTATTTTTAATAATCCTAATTAACAATATATACTATATTAACTATATTATATTCGAGGTAGTACCACGTACCTTCAGAATTTATAGTCAATATGAAACGAAAAAAAGTGCAACAACAACCCAACCACTAAAAATGATGGGGTGCACACATTAAGGATCTATAAGATTCCCTATTGTAAATAAATAGCAAAATAAATCATTACTCAGTAGCGAATGCTAGTGCAAAACTGCGGGTAAAGGGGGTTTTAGATAATAAAATCTAAGCTGATTCGTAAGATTCCCAATTGTTAATAATTGATAAAATCTTCTCGGATTTAGTTAAATCATAAACTTCTTGGAAGTATTCCTTAGTGATTTGGAATGGTTTGGCTGTTAAATTTGGAATGTATCTACCAATTAAATCATTTGGTTTGACAGATGATTGTGGAATCTTTTTACATAAGAATCTTTGGAATGGCTTGACACCAGACATCAAATATGAAGAATGGAATGGAACTGAAATTCCCTTTAATGGTATGACAGCAAAACCTCTTTGCAAGTCGATTGGTTGCGGCTTGGCAATTGATTGAGCCGAAACTTCAGATATAATTTCCTTTAAGTGACTTCTGACTTCATCTAAAGTTAAAGTTTCTTGCAATTTAACAATATCGATTTTATTCAATTTAATGACATTCAAAACATTTGTAATGGTGTCCAAAGCTCTCAAGTCACCGGCAGTAACATATTGTTGATTCTCAACATTGTAGTTAACAATTTCCAACAACCATCCGGTTTTGCTTGAAACTTCTTCAACAACAAATCTAAGAGCAGCATCATTGAAGGTTGGACTGACTCTACTTGGGTTAACAGCACACATACCATAGTTAGAATTTCCGAATTCATCTCTAGGAACAGCGACTTGCATCGTCATACCTCTGTAAAAGACAACATCAACCAAAGATTCAATTGGCATTACATTCGCTAACGAAGATAAAGCAGAGTACTCACCCAACGAATGACCAGCAAACATAACGTCTGAAGGAACCAACCCCTTGGATTTTATATCCTCATAAGCGGCTTTTTCCATCAATGTTAAAGCTGGTTGAGTGAATTGAGTTGCCGACAATAAACCAGTCGGAGAAACGAAAGTGTACGAGGTCGTGGTGTAATCAATATCCTTAAAGATCTTCTCAGATTTAATTTCACCATCATCACCGATCGTTTCGAACATCATTCCAACATAATTATCTCTAATGTTTCTACCCTTAGCACCACCGAAGTGAACAGTCAATTCATTTGGATTGTTTTGAACAATTTCAAGAATAGAAAAACCATAGTTATCAACAAAATGACGGTCAGCTCTATCCCATACTTCACGGGCAACTTCTGACGACTTGTACAAGTCCATACCCATACCTTGTTCTTGAGAACCTTGACCAGTGAAGACGTAGGTAGTAATAGGTTGATCTATTTCAGCTTCACCAACTAAAACTGGTTGCTCAGTTTCAACATTTTTGGTTTCAACCTTAATGATCTTACGACCATTGATCATACCAACGTGCTCCATAGTTGTTTGTAAGGTATCATTTGGTAATACCATACCGACAAAGTTACACTTAAAAGCTCTGACTCTTGAAGCGACGTTATTGGCAGCCCATTCTTCAACCAAAGATCTAATAGAACCAGATGAGTACATACCATGAGTAATAGTACCAGGTAACTTGGCGTAATTTGCAAAGACTCTGGAAACATGGATTGGATTGTAATCACCGGAAACCTTTCCGTAAGGTTCATTGGTACCTGGAGCCTTCGAGGTTAATTCTTCACCAGAAGAAATAGGAATAGAATTTTCAAAAGTAATAGCTTCTTCAATAGTCTTTCCATGTCTCTTCAAGTAATCAGTGACCGGATTACCATAAGATAAACCAGCCTCGTAATCAACTATACCAATTTGAATAATTTCTTTAGTTGGTAATTCCATGTAAACTTGTCCAGATGTAATGATGGAAGAATAAATTTCAGCATCTTTAAATTTGTAAGTTGATTCACATCTAAAAGTCAATGTAGTATTTTGTAAGTCGACTTCCTTTTCTAAGTGGAACCATTCCTTTGATTTTAAAATGGCCAAATCCTTAGTTGAGTTTAATGAGACTTGAGCTGGAGTTTCGGTAACTTTTTGGAAAGTGTTTTCATAATCGCTATATTCACCACGGTACAAGAATTGGGAAGTAACTTCCATAACTCTCTTACCTTCAATGTAAAGAGCTCCAACAACTTCAACCAACTTACCAGAGGTTTGGTTCAAAACGGCCTTAATTTCAGCTTTAGTAGAGACAACGTCTCCTTGCTTCAATGGGCTTGCACCAGGCATCATCTTGTAACCATTGGACAAATGAACCAATTTCAATAAGTCACCATCAACAGTCTTAGGGAAGATAGCCTTGGTGATGGCCTTCCATCCAATGACAATAGCAAAATCCATAGGAGCTAAACTAGTCTTACCTGGCCTAGAAACAAAAGCTTCACATTTGTTACCAATGGCGTGGGTAAATTCAGAAATGTCTTGACCGGTGATTTCAATTTGTCCACCAATGATTTGTTCATTAGTGTCAATGTTAATATCAAATGGAACATGAAGTCCAAACCATAACTTCCAGTAAAATTCCTTGATTCTGTCGTTTCTGTCTTCCATAACTTCGACAATGGGAGCGAAACCATCGATTGGTTGGTATTTGAATAAGAATGGTAAAGCAATTGGAGAGTTGTCAACATTTCTGTGTTCAATTAAGGAAAATTGAATAGTGTTATCCTTAATCAATTTGATTTCAACAACTGATTTCAAGTCTCCTTTAATATTTTCGAAAACCTCAACCTTAGTCTTTGACAAATCATTTGGATATGAAACTTCGATCACAGAATTTGGAGCTGGTTCTAAAATATCATGGATTGGGTTTGAAGTATGGTTAGATCCTTGAACAATTCTATCGGTAGAAATAAAAGCTTGTAACCAGTTTAATTTGTCACCGGCCAAGAACTTTAACCATTTAGCTTTGTTTGGAACTAAAGTACCAATTTTGTAGGTAACCTTGTTTCCAGATTCAGTAACCTCAATTCCAGCTGGGACTGAAGAAACCTTCTGAGGAATGCTACTTCCAAAATATTCGACAACAGGTATCTTAGATTTGTCACCACCATATATGCTTTCAGTTAAACTAGCAATGTGGCCATCGTGAATGCCATCCAAGATTTCTCCAATTGGTTCGTTAACCTTTGTGGTGAATTGAGCAGCGACTGGTCCGTGCAAGATACAAGTTCTTTGAACATCTTCGTCGACAACGGCTTCCAAATCTTCAGATTGCCAAAGAGAATCCTTCTTGAAGAAGAATTCAAATCTTTCATCTAAAACTGGAACAAAAGGAACTGGTTTTTGACCTGGAGTAGCAGCACGAATCAAAAAGTAGTCACTGTCAACTTCAGAAATCAATTGTTCCTTGGCTAAAGGAAATTCCTCAAAGAACTTGCTTGTGAATTCCAACGGGTTAGACTCTAATTGGGAATAGTTTTGAATCAACGAAACTTCCCCGGATTTAGAAGTAAATCTTTCTTCGACTCTTCTTAAGAAATCTCCAAAGAAGTTTCTTAATGAGAAATCTATCCATCTTTGAGATTTCTTGACATATAACAATTCAATTAATCTCAAAGCAACTTCTTGGTATGTCATATCTTGCAAGTCACAAACACCGCTCGCATTCTTACCGAACCAAGGTTTAGGGGTATCACTGTTTAATCTCTTGATAATGTAGTCCTTCTTCTTGAGAAGAGCATCAGTTCTCTTGTTCTTTGCAATATTGAAAATGGTTTCATCCATTTCCTTCCAGAATAAGACACCTCTGGTTGCAATCTTATGGATTGGTTCACCCATTTCCGATAAGACTGTAACAATACCACCAGTTGGTTTCTTGTAAGTTTGTTCCCAACTTGAGTCTGGGGCACCAGCACAAGAAGCAATCAACTTCTTGGCTTCCAAAGAGGTTTGCGCTTCCTTGGCAGTCATGACTCTAGAACCCAAAAGAATACCATCAAATGGCATTGGAGGATAGTTGAAGTCATCAGTCCAAGACCCGGTCAAATATGGCAAGGTATCTTTATCAGAACCAAAGCCAGATCCAGCGACTAAAACAATGTTGGAACATCTTCTGATCTTTGAGTACATTTGCAAGATTGGTTGATGGAAATCTTCGAAAGAGTGATGACCACCACCTCTACCACCAGTCCATTGTAAGACAATTGGGAAAGTTGGATGGGCCTTGGCAATGGCAATGACTTGACTAATGGAATCAACCGAGCCAGGTTTTAAACCTAAATGAGTGATGCCCAAGTCTTGGATATATTCAGTGGCGACTTCAATTGATGGAACACCAGCACCAATGGTTAAACCTTGGATTGGGTAACCTCTTTGTCTCAATTCTTTAATTAATGGAATACCCCATTGTAGCATTCTTGGGTTAACATAAAGCATGTTGAGCGCAAATCCGGCACCTGGGGTGATTTGGCTAGTTACTTGCTTGATAGCCTTCTCCAAAGTAGCCGGTAAAAAGTAACCACCACCAGCTAATTCAATATGGTAGCCGGCATTGATACTGGCAGCAACAATTTCTGGATTAACAGTAGTTGGAGTCATGCCAGGAACCATAATAGGTGCTCTTCCTAACAATCTAGAAAACTTGGTGTCGACATAGACCTTATCGTTAGAAGTTTTAACTAACTTGGCTTGAAATTGTTTCAACCAGTTTGGAGCAAATTTAACAGTCTTCGCTTGGGTGGTCTTGAAGATTTCGTGTTTGAATCCGTATTCATCATCGATTGCTTTCAAATCAAGTGTACCAGCAATGATAACTCTAGAACCAGTACCGTCTTTGTTTCTGTGGGTCAATACACCTAAGCCAGAAACGCCACCCGGGCCGAAATCTAAAATATGGGTAGAATCAAATTGAGTGGCAACTTCCCAATTGACAGGTAATTGGGTTATACATTTGACAATTCTTGAGATAATTGGTTCATTGGATTCGTCGAAGTTTTGGAAGTTAGCACCGTTGAAAGTGTCAAAGACTGGGATTCTGATGTCTGACTTTTTGAATGACAAACTTTCATTTTCAATGTCCACCAACACCAATTTAGTGGCGTCAGCTAAAAGATGAGAATGGAATGGAGCAAAAATTGGCAAGAATCTGTTGGAGAATTTCAACTTTCTTTGAGAATGAGGAATTCTAGATTGATCTAAACCATTTGGGGCCTTGTTGTTTCTCAAGGTTAAATTCAAACCATAAAGAGATTCCGGAGGCCCACTAACAACTAAGTTTCTGGCGCCATTGATTAAAGAAATAGCAATGTGCTTTTCTTCGGGTAAATGCTTGTTAGTTTGATTAATAAAGGTATTAACTTGTTCGATTGATAAGTCTCTGACTGACAACATTGGAGATGGTCTACCTTCAGCATTGTTTAGTGAGTCTTGCAACATAGTTGGGGGCAAGGTAGTTCTTGGATAAGTGATCAAACATCTTGAACCAATGAAAAACATAAGGGAAACGGCTTTCAAAGCATTTTCTAAAAATGAATCCCAAGAACCAGATGAAGCAATGGCAACAGAAGTTACAATACCTTGAGAATGGCCAGTAGAACCGCCGCTCTTCAAGTAATCACTAAATTCACCAGGGGTTAAGCCTAATATTTTACAGGTGATTGCATAGTGGCACAATTGAATAGTACAAATCATAGGACAAGAAACTGGTACTGATAACAAGTAATCTTGATCTGGAGACTTGTCAGGGTTAGATAACCAAGAAAGAACATCTAATCCTTGAGTATAAACCTTGTCAAATTCAGACGAGTTTTTCTTAATTAATTGGTTCAATTTGGAAGCAATTGGAACGATCAAATCATCGTGGACGAGTCCTTTATACAATTTATAAATTTCTCTCAACTCTTCGAAATAATCGTCGGTGTTACCTTGACCACCAAAGATTGCAACCAATTTGGCATCAAATTTAGTTTGGTATAATAAGTTTGATTCAATCTTTTCAATCTTGGTGTTTGAGTTGATTAAAGCAGTATAGTAGTTCTTGACTACGTTTTCTTTGATTTTTAACGGAGTGGTTGGAAAGGCAGAATCGTCTCTTAATAAAGATACAGCAAAAGAGTGGATGTCAACCGAACCAGGGTTTAAAAAGGTAGAATTAAAATCTTGCAAAGACAATTTTAATATTTGGTCGAATTGGCCAGGAGATTTTGAATCTACCAAGGAAGCAATAAAACCCAAGAATTTACCGAACAATTCGACTGGCGATGAAGGTTCATCGTCATCGGCAAAGTCTTCGGTTGGTTGGGGTAAGGTTTTGATAAACTGATCCTTCAATTGGGAGTAATTGAAGAACAAGTCATTTGGAACCAAAAAGGTATGTTCAATTGTACCATGATTAAGTGAAAATGGACGATGGGATGAAGTATTAGACATTTTGGACAAAATATATATGTGTGTGTGTTGAAAATTAAGAAAATATTAAGTTAGCAAAATAAGGTCTATAGTTTTATGGGTATATATCTCTGCTAAGGATAATGTGGTGAACCCTGAATTTGAACGCGTAATTAGAAACAGAATGAAATGGCTGTATAATCGTTGAACCTTGGAATTATTCTTGAAATATGTTAAATATTCCCTTAATTATTGTCTGTGTGGTACTTCAGAATTATAATTGTATAAGAAAAGATTTAACTAATAAATTCTAGTTGACCTATTCCAATGCCAGATCCGGTCTGGTATATATATCTTAATAATTTTTGATGGGTTAAAATAAAATACGCACAAAAATTTTGAGGATTTTTTTGGGGTGTTGGTTGGGACTAAAAGTTAGGGGCAGGGGAGGCGGTGATTGAATAAACACCCAGCAAGAAGAGTTGGTATGCAGGGAAGAATGTACGGGCTTTGGTATAGGCGGAGTCTGCCAGAGGGAATTACCAATATTGGTGTGAACAGTGGCTACAGTGTGACAAAATTATAGTTAGTTGAGACATTGATTGGCTTTACGCCTTAATTTTTTTACCGTTAAATCCCGATTTTGTGAGACTAGGTGTTAACGGCCCAACGTGATATTGTTGCAAAAGTGTATCCGGTATATGCAGGCGAAATCTAACTGTAAGACGTGTTAACTTGGAACTGACGAATAAAAGTTATCGAGTAAGCCTACTGTAACGAGGGACCGAAAGATTGATGAACCAGGGCCAAAATTAATTTACAGATTTTAAGTGTAAGTTCTATGGGATTAAAATCGGGAAGCATTTTACGTGAGGCGAATTTGGTGTGTGGTCCTGAATATCTTACCAACTTATTTCTCACCTATTGATTAACGTATCCAATCACTCCCAACATTATTTCTTATTATGAACACCTAGTCCGAAATTTTCTTCGGGGTGGCGTGTTCGCGGCCCTGGCTAGGCTTACTATTTTTGTGGCCCGGTTTTTTTGTTGGCCTTTTATTTTGGGTGCGCCCAGAAGTACGAACAAAAATAGCACATTGGTTGAGCACCATCATCACATGGGCCATGTCTGTTTCGAAAGAAGGCGAATTACAAGTTAAATTAGCTTTTACATTTTATTGTGAAATCTTAGGTTGAATTACTAGTTCAACACTGCGACTGTAATATCTATATCGGTGGCACCTACGATTAAAGGTTAACCCGTAAATTTCAAATTCTATTAGAGTGCAAGGAGGTCCAAGGTCAGCCACCCATGCTCCATACAGCTTGAACAATTCTGTTGATAAACGTAGGCAACTTGGAATAGACCAAACTGCTTTTAAAAGCCTGTGGTTTTTCTGGCAACTCAAATAATGCATCGTATGTACTCTGATCGGGTTGGATGGTTCCTTTCTCTAATGAAGATACAATAGACATGAAATGTGCAAACACATCAAAATCAGTATTAGTATATACTGAACTCGGATCTGCTTTATTTTCCACATTGAATTGCTCGAGATCGACAAATAGCGTAAAGCTTACTCTTATATCATCATTGAACACTATATTCTCAACTGACACTGGACGTTTTGGTTTTGATGAAGCTATTTCAACTGCTGAAACAAATAAACCGAAGAACAAAACAGTAAGAATTGAAAAGCGCATTGATGAAGTAATCAATGATACTCAATCAGTTAGAAAAGCAGGATACTATCAGCATTATATAGTGTATATGCAACATTTTATGAAGATCCACTAATAATAGACCTATTTTTAACCTAAGGGAGATAGAATGACCTCTAATTTATAATTGCACCGAAAAAACCAGCCAATCTAGGATTAGTCTAATCTGTCAAGATAAGGTTGTGCACGTTTTAGGCTTTAAGGAAAAAAGATTGATCCAATTAAGTAAAGTTGTAATCGTGCATATTAATTGAAAGATGAGCAGAAGCATAATCTAGAATGGATAATAAGTTTAATGCTTCTATATTTGATGGCCACCTTTAAATTAATTGAAATGCTACGAGTTGAATGAAGAATATTTTGAAAGGAAATGATCGTCAAAGTTTTTCATAATATTTGCCAATTTTTTCCAAAATTTGGCCATTTATTCTACCTGAAGTAGATCTGCTCTTTCATGCTTAAAGATAAACGTGGTACAACCAAGATAGAAAACGATATGTTTGGAAACTCAAAATTTCCATTGACGAGTTCAAAGATACCAGCACAAGAAATGTCCTTTACACGTTCCTGAATACCTTAGATAGTTTCCGATAGTGCTGTAAGAACTATTCGGAATTAATAACAAATGGATTTCAACTTCTTTCAAGCTATCAATTCTCAAAGTTAGCTAAAATGAGCGCTCAACCTTAAGGAACATACAAAAGTAATGACTAATAAATCTTAGATTGTTATACTAAGCTAATGTACAGTGCGAGCTACTTAGAAGCCGGAGAAAATGCTATTACGTACGATAGTACTTCTACTTAATATCCCTATTAATGATTTGTTTTGACTTTTTCAAATAGATCACACTTCGAATGAAATACCCAAAAGACAAGCAAGAAAGTTCGTATCTGTAAATGAGAATAATCGAAAGTATCAAATTTAATTTAATGAGTAATTAAGAATTATGGAACAGAGTGCGCTGTAGTGAAAGATTGTCCGTTAATTGGAATTCTGAGCTAAGAAGAAAAGTTGAAATTTTTGTTCTCGATGACTGACATACAATACCTACTACTTCAGCTCTCTCAGCAAATTAAGAAATATTAAGACATGGAGCTAAGTATCATTTCCTGATTTGAGGACATAATAAGAATCTGTACGTTCAAGATCGTAAAACTTTTCCTGCATTGTCCGGAACGTTACTGGAGAAGTGAATTCACTTAATCGCCGATCTTTTGAGAAAAGTTACAATACTTTAGCCAGAGTGCTTGGCGACATCCAAAAAAAATCACAGATGCAAAATGCGCTTGATACGGTATATTGTTCTCGCTATGTTCGCCAGTTTAAGGGGTAAACTTCGCCCATAACCTTTCGTATTGCCTTCATTTGGCTAGCTCACTAATAATCATGCGAAGCAGTCGATAAATACAGTACGTGATGATCCGATTGGACTTATAGGACAAAAAAAGCTTAGTATTCAACGCTGATCAGTAGTATATAATCATATAATTTGCCGAAATAAGATGGATCAACGAATGTAAAGTCATTTTGCAAATACATAGATTTAAGATGACTCGAAATTTCCCTCAATATTTCAAAGGATACGCTATTAATAATTCTCAAAACTGGAATAATCCGAAGTTGATCAAATATGAACATAAAGAAATCAATTCTCATGATGTGGTGATTCAGAATATTGCTTGTACTCTTTCTAGTAATGATGTCAGCAATGCCAGAGAAAAGTGGGTACCATTTGGTCGTGACAGCTTAGTTGTCGGGCAAGAAATTATCGGTTACGTTGTTGCAATTGGAGATCAAGTATCAAGCATTAAAGTCGGACAAAGAGTTGGCATTGGGGCAATAAGCAGTTCCTGTAAAGAATGCGCTCGTTGTACTAATGGCAATGAGCATTACTGTAAAAGTGGTATTCTTACATATAATGCAGAAGACTCTAAAGCTAACAACTATGTTACCCAAGGAGGTCTTGCATCACATTCAATTGCAGAAGAACAATTTGTATTCCCAATTCCTGATGAGTTAGAATCAGAGCTAGCTGCACCCTTGTTATGTGCTGGCTTGACCGTATATTCAGCAATAATAAGAAATTTAGGAATAAACATAGCTGGTAAGACTATTGGTATCATTGGGGTCGGTGGGTTAGGTCATTTAGCCATTCAGATAGCCAATGCTCTTGGTGCTAAAGTTATTACATTCTCGAGATCTCCGTCAAAGAGAGATCATGCTATTTCGTTAGGTTCTCATGAATTTATTTTAATTAAGGATAGAAACGATTGGACTCAACATTATTTTGACTACTTCGATCTCATTTTGAACTGTTCGCCAGAAATTGAAGGTTCATCTTTAAGTGACTTCCTTTCAGTTTTAAAGGTAGGCACTAAATTTGTAGCAATAGGCTTACCTGATACTTCGACAACTTTTATGGTAAACAGCTCGGATTTTTCAACAAATCTTGGGTCATTTGGCTCGTCGCAATTAGGTTCTAAGTCTGAAGCTTTAGATTTATTCCAACTCTGTATAAAGAACGGGATTGAGCCATGGATTGAAGAACTACCTATAAGCAAAGAAAACATAAGAAAGGCTATGGATAAAATCTATTATGGTGATACTAATTACAAGATTGTATTAAATGATTTCGATAGGGCATTCGGTTACTAATTTATTCCCATTTTGCATCTTTAAAATTAATTTACGGTAACTATTAAAGCTTTCACTAAGAATGTCAAGTGCTCAGACTTATAACAACCTTATAAGATAAAATGTGAAAAGCATGAATGAATTATCCTTATTCTAAAATATGATGCTATTATTTTTATTTTTGTCCGAATGATGCATAGATCAACTAAGTTTAAGACTTGTACTATGAACATCCTATAGATATTAAAAAAAATAAAAATATTGCAGATAATTGGCAACATCGCTTTTTAACTCTTCTAATATTTTGACGCTAAGCACTTGAAGATGTGTAGGATTTGGTATATGAAGACTCGAGATTTCTATAGAATGTCTAGTCAAAACTGTCGTGACCTGGGCTTAACTTCATTTTCATTCCAAATTAAAGAAATGATCAAAATTCAATAATTGAAACATTGATACCAACGCCTAAAACGTTGAATTTAGCCCATGTATGACTTTTGTTCTATTGTTTAAAAAGGCTAGGGAATCATTTTTGTTAACTTTCAGAACTCTCATTCTCCTTAATATGAGCTATCTTTTCTTCTTCCTAAAGAATGATGTATCTCCATAGCTATATCTCTCTTACAGCAAATAACAACTATTTTAAACCTGGCGTTAATAAAAGTTACCTGGGAATCGAATAGATCTTCATGAATTGCAATTGGTCAAAATCTCTATTTAATATGAATTAAGAGGCTAACTGGAATATCATAATCAATGAGACTAGTTCTATGGGCTAAGTTTTAAACGAATTGTTTCTACTAAATTATTGTGGTCTTGAAAATCATTCCTTTCGATAATTGGTATATTTTTAAGTAATACTCGGCTTTAACAAAATCAGGAACGAAAAATAAATATCTTGGGATACATTGACAATGCTTCTACTCCTCGACTCGGTTTATAATTGTGTTCTTAATCGAGTTAATCATGTATGTTCACAATATTCGCAGCAATGTTAACTTTGAGTCGGGAATATCACTCCACAAAATTAGCTAATTCGTAGAGCCATCTTCTGGGTGCGGATTTAGTTCCTAAATTCAAATAGGTTTACACCGTATAATGAGTTTGAAACTTGAATGTATGAACTTTTGCACCAAATGCTTAAGTTTGTGTAAGTGAATTTTAAGGCGTACGGAACTCTTTTAGATATACCAGGTTGTTATATGAAAATGATACTCTCACTAATCTCGTAACAATGTCTGACGAACAAAAACGCCAGACTACCAAGAAAATTTGTTAGCTGACTACGGTCATCATATTGAAGTTGTTACGAACTTGAAAGAGTCAAGCTGCAGTGTATTGCCCCTATTTCTGTTATAGTGGAAGAAAATTCAATATTCGTGGATAATTCAGAATGTGGAGATTTTTTAAAAGTGCAGGATTTTGGTTATGCAATTGCGGAGAATTCTTTGTTCACGGAAATTTCGGCCGTTACCAAAATATTATCCGCAATTCGGGTTAAAACAGAGATGTTAACTAGGGAATTGACAAGTCACTGTCTATTCCAAGATTATAATAATCGTCTAGACAATTAATTCCATAGAATAAGAGAATGTTTTATAAATATGCCGATGCCAGAGCGAAATAGTAGTATTAGAATTCTTATCGGCTTTATTAATGTTCCTGCGTTTAGACTTAATCGAAGAGAGGGAACGGAGAAGCATTGATAGACATAGTCGACAATTTAGTAATTTAATAGGTTTTAAATCGAATCTTATTTCCTATTTAATGTTTAGGTTTTAATAAACACTCTGAGCCCTGACTAGAGGAGCCTTGTCTGGTTCACCCACTATCTAGTTCGATCTCGCAGATTTTTCGGGACTTCTTTTTTCCTTTTACAAAATATCAACGCCACAAACCAAAAGTGTGGGGTGCTGCAACATCACCGAGATCGTATTCCGATCAATGCTAGGTACGTCCCAATTTAAGAAATTTGCGGCAAATATTTTAAGAATTCTTGAAATTCTTAATTGATAAAATTATATAAAAGGACAGAATTCTTCAGCAGTACAAAAAAAAGTAAAAAACGTAAATTACAATGCTAACTATTCTCTTATTGTTGGCTCCGGCTATTGCAGCACCACCAAGTTATAGTAGTCTGAATTCGCCTGTGACTCAATATGAAGCTACTGATTTGGTGTCAGGTAGCTTGCCAACTAGCTACGTCTTTCCGCTAGATGCTCCTTTAAGGTATGCAAGTTCTAATCCTAAACCCACGGAGTCTATACAGACTTTTGCGTCTGCTTCTTCTGATCTTATTACCTTGTTGCATTCTGATTTGTCGTACACAACCTGGGGGAACTATGATCCCTCTGCAAGTTCTACTGCTACAGATACTGAAGATATGTATGGTCAATATTCTTGGTCAGAGAAATGGAACCAAATTACTCTCCACAACTATACTGACACAGCCATTTATACTGAAGTAGTCGAGCCAACACCAATCCCATTGCTTGATTTGGTACTTCCTCCACTAGAAGAAGCTTACAAATTTGAGTCTAATTTGACTTTTCCTGCAGACTTTGTCTTCGGAGTTGCTGGGTCTGCTGCTCAGATCGAGGGTGCTGTTTTCAGAGAGGGGAGAGCACCTACTGTTCAGGAATTAGCTTTTCCAGCTACTGTCCCACAGGATTACGTGACCAATGAAAACTATTACCTTTACAAGCAAGACATCGCTAGACTTGCTGCCATTGGTGTAAAGCAATATTCATTTACTATTCCTTGGTCAAGAATATTACCATTTTCATTCCCGGGAAGTCCAATTAACCAGCAAGGAATTGAACATTATGACGACCTCATCAACACTTGTTTGGAGTATGGAATTAAACCAGTGGTCACATTAACCCATTTCGATTCTCCAGCAGATTTTGTGAATGGTGATTACCCAGCTTCATCGTTAGAATTCTACAAGAAGACTGGCCGTCCTTATCCACTTAACAACAATGCTGGGTACTGGAACGAGACTTTCGTAGAGGCATTTGTGAACTATGGAAAGATTGTGATGACACATTATGCTGATAGAGTCCCCACTTGGGTTGTATTTAACGAACCTGGCTTGTGGTCAGCATTTCCAACCGGTGTCAAAAATGTAATTAATGCAACTTCCCAAATCTATAAATTCTACCATGAGGAATTACAAGGTTCTGGAAAAGTCGGCATTAAATTCAATAATAATTTCGGAGTTCCAAAAAATGCAAGTAGTCCTGAAGACGTGAGAGCTGCTAATAGAGCACAGGACTTTTTTTTGGGAAGTTTTGCCAACCCAATATTCAAAGGTGAAAATTACCCTCAATCATGGATAGATACTTTTACAAGCTATAACGGAACTATTGATCCAGAAAATAAGTTCTTACTTACTCCGGAAGAATTAAAAGAAGTCTCCTTTAGTTCCGACTTTTTCGGTATTGATCCATATACTTATAGTGTAGTTACAGCCCCTGAAGGAGGAATCGAGGCTTGTCAAAGCAATACTAGCCACCCATTGTGGCCGGTGTGTATTAACAGTACTAGTACACGCTCTGATGGTTGGAAGATCGGATACAGATCACAAAGTTACGTCTATACCACTCCACGTCACTTTAGAGAATTTTTAAAGTATATGTGGATTACTTTCAAGAGCCCAATTTTTGTTGGTGAATTTGGATTTCCAGAATGGAAGGAATCCGAGAAAGAATTGGGGGATCAATTGTACGATGAGAATAGATCTATCTACTATAGATCATTCTTGGACGCAATTTTAAAGTCAATTCACTACGATAATGTACAAGTTATGGGGGCATTCGCATGGTCTTTTGCAGATAATTGGGAATTTGGTGATTTCAAACAACAATTTGGAGTTCAAGTTGTGAACAGAACTACTCAAGAACGCTTCTACAAAAAAAGCTTTTTTGACATGTTAACTTTTATCCAAGATAGAACGGCCTAGTACTGAATTTCTCTGCTCTAAATAAAATAAAAATGTTTTTGCAATTCATTTGAAGGATATTTGCTTTACACAGTAGAATTTTCGCTAATCTTGTAGTTATTTCCTGTTAAAATTCCTTTCCTTTGTGAGACAGCTGCAGACAGTACTGCTAAGATTAATAAACTGCGGGCTAACCTCCAATCATTTGCAGGATAAATTCAATTGCTACTCTATTCGGGAATTTATTTTTAGTTTATATTATCACTGGATGTAAACATTTATAGATTAGTATTAGAGCTAGAACAGTGGACCTATATGTACATTGTCTATTGCGAAAGAACATTGATTAATAAGAAGTTTGGAAATGGGTTTTAAAAAAGACAAGGAACACGACGAGCTATATATTTAATTCTTAAGATCTATGGCTACTTTCTTATGTTATCTAACAATTATATCAGTGTTCTCACTCTAGTTTGGAGTAACAAATTAAACATATCAGCTTCTCCATCAAGGAACATTAGATTGAGAAGTAACGAAGTACCAAAAAAGTATATATCTGCCATTAATGCCTTCAAGTAGCAAGCAAAGGGCAGAGTATTATCGGGAATATTTTTAATAGGGATTAAAATACAAACTGAATTATCAAAATTGGACAGGTAGTAGTTAGTATTTGGCTGATTATAGTCAACATAATTGCGATTGCTGTCCCAATTATTAATATCTCTCCCTAAATTTTTTCGAATCGCTTGGATACTGGAATTACTAAACGAATGAATAGTTGCTCATAGTATATAGATCATTCTTTATGAATATTTAATTTTTCTTCTCCTTTTATTCTTCCATGTATATTGGGCAAATCCCTAACTTTATTACTGAAAATTTCTCAACGGCGAGTCATCAATATTCTGCCACTTGAGCGAATTATTAAATAAGATTAATGGGCCAATTAAGCTTCAGACTGGGATACAAAAAATCGTACTTTAATGATTGTTTTAAACTTCAATATGCTTTGAAATTATAAACAATTTATTATAAATCATTCTCTCAGAGGCAAATCGATTAACTTGACAGGAATAAACACAGACTTAGTTAAATAACCTTCTTTTAGAAGAGTTTACATGTATACAATATGTTTATATAACTAGCAAATTTTCAAATGATCCCTATATTCTCCTGACTATGCTATCTTTGAGAATGGACCGTACTCTCCAGGATCGCCTTACGCTAATTCACACCCCAGTAGTTAGCTGTTCTGATTATTCAAAGAAAATATTGAAACAGATTGGTAGACTATAATAAGTAGTTATATGCGAACACTAAGTAAGTTTTCAATTTTGTTACAGTAGGATCCCACAGCTTACTCTTTGATTTTTGTCGTATATTATTATCTAAAGTAGGCTCATGAAAAATTGAATACTATTTACTTAACTTCTTGTGTTATTTGTCAGAAATTGACTTGATAAAATTCTTATGTTATTATTAGTTTATCTGGACGCATTAGTTCATTTAAATGTCAAATAGATCGTTTATCGGTGATCACGGTACTTTAGTCTGGACAATCTCACCGCGATGAAACGCTAGTAGTGCATGGCTATCCATTGAAGTTTGATCACAACTATTCTACAGCGTTAGAGTTGGTTGTAACAATACCTATGTGAGTAGCCATATGGCTAATTGACGATGAAACTAGAGAAGAATACTTATTGAAGACTTTTATTTTCTGTCAAGTATGGACTCAAAAAGTGTTTTTTTCAATGTCGGGTGATATGGATTTGGTAATGAATTGGATTCTCATTCTTTTTACAATAAATTGAATTTATTCAAGGTAACCATATCGCTAACTTTAACACTCAAAATGGAAACTTAATAGTTTAACTAACCAATCAGGCTTACAGAGACAAATCAGCATGGTCCAGAGGTCAGGCTTGGGCTATCGATAGTTATTCTAGTATTCATAAAACAAAATTTCTTGAGCTTTCATAAAATTGGCAAAGTTCTAGGATGTTGCTTACCTCATGTAGTTGTGCTATCTTGGTATTTTGATGCACATACGATACCAAAGATGACTAAGCTGCAATGATTTCTGCTGTTGGAATGATCAAAATCTTCGAATTTACACAAGATGGAAATTACTTCAATGAAGCCGTGTAATTAGTTTAAGATTAGCTTAAATTATCTTAAATAAGTCAAGTACTCTAATTTAGACCGAAATACTGATGGCTGAGATGAATTCATTCTAAGCAACCCAATCATGAATGACAAAGAAGATTCTTTGAGTCAGCATGCTGACCACGGTTTCGTGAATGCTGATTATTACTTTGTTGTGGTTCAAATAAATTTTAGAATTAGGGGTAGATAATTTTTAGTACAATTGATATAAGTTAATTCATTTCTTAACTATTAAATTTAGTATAACATCTATGGGAAATTCTTTTTAATATAATCTTATTCAAATGAGAAGAAGAAGCAATTGACTGACAAAAATTAAAACTCATTTCCGGACATTCAAGTTTTATCTCGAAAACATAATATTTTTCGTGATCCTTGTCCCCAACTTGGGGCCAAAATTAATTTGGCTTACTTCACTTTAATATTTTTGATTTTTAATTCGTTTAAGTTTGAAGAATTCAAAAACTTCATTTTCCCTTGATTCGGTGTGTATTAAGGAAAAGCTATACTCATATGGCCTGGAAATTTGTAAGTAAATCCACTGTTCGAAGAAATGAAAAGAATATATTACACAATATATATTATGTTCTACATCTCAAAATAATCCGTTGAGACAAGTACTGTTTCTAAATTTGAATACTAAACGAAAATTACACCTTTAGCATTCTTTCCTTCAACCAAATGTATTCATCCCGTATATTTGAAATCCAATTAAAAACTATTTAATCAATTCTATTCCACACTGTTTGAGCGAAGTTGTTTACTAAACTAGGCAATCTCGTAAAATATCTGTAAAAAGTAGTTTTTTCAGGTAAACCAAATAATTTTTCATAAGTTTTTTGGTCAGGTTTGATAATTCCTTTATTCAAGTCAGATTGAATTGCCATGAAATGTTTAAATATTTCAAAATCGCTTTCGCAGTAATGGGAGCTCGGATCTCTAGTAGCAGTGATATCAAATTGTTCGAGGTCAACATGTAAAGTAAAAGTAACCCTTACGTTGTCATTGAAGACAATATTATCAATACAAACTGGACGTTTATGTTCAGCACAGGATGACTCCTTAGCTGAGGCAAATATTCCGAAGAATAAAAATGTGAGAAAGGATGACCGCATTTTAAAAGCTTTAGTTGGAATTTGACAGATTTTTATTGCGGAAATCGCCTACATTTTAAATCTAAAATCTACGAGCGGAATAATTCTACGGAAATCAGTAATAGTGAAATCTATATATAAGTGATGTAAATTTTTTTACCTACAGCAACCAGAATAGTAATAATTACAAAATCCCGCAAGCTCCTTATTTTTAGGAACGTGATCTTGAAGTTGATATGAATATTGACCACTGGGGGAGAGTTTGCACTGAAATTAACATTCGCCGTCCGATAATATTCGCCGTCCGAGTTAGCACAATAGAGGGTTACAAGTTGCATGCTTATATGAATAAGAATGTTTCTATTGTACATATTTGAATCTAATGATCGGCATTCTAATCTAGAACGAATACCTAATTTCAAGAGCCTGCAGGACTATCACACAGCAAATACA